>WOVY01014932.1:0-15148 GCA_013436015.1 Rhipicephalus annulatus
CATCCACATGGTCATTATGGCTGTTGTTTTTACCATGAAGTTTTGTGGAGCATAGTAAAGCACCTTTTCATTTATATAAACGAGGCGGGTAGCTTCATGTGACGCCCAATCTCATTTGGCCATCACACGATGCCACACGCCGACATTGCGTCTACTAGTGTGAAAAACTCCGATATTCCTTCATGCATTGTTCCAAGACTACTGAAGTTGAAGTTATTCCTTTTTATAACCTTTCTGTCGATACACTGATCATCCTACAGCACCCTCCGAAAGTTTTCTCCAGCTTGCGTGGCCATGCACTATCTCAAAGATCGGAGGTAATGCAAGGGTTAAGGACCCTCCCTTGTTATGCACTGCCTTCGAGATCAGCCCACCTTTTATCTTGTGATGAAGTCATGTGAGAACATGATCTAGTTACGACGCATTTCTAACGTCAGAACGACGTCATGAAAATTTATCTCTGGCATCATGTGGGCGTCATATCGTGAAGTAATTCAAATTACCGTCTAATTCTCTCTCTCTCTCTCTGTTGTGTGTTTCACGTGTTTCACTCTCTCTCTATCCAGAGCTTCATTATGGCTGCTGTTTTTACCATGAAAATTGTGCAGGATAGTAAACCAACTTTTCGTTAATGAGGGCGAGGCGGGCACGTGCCGCTCATTAGGTGTTAATGAATAGGGCTAGCTGCCCATGACGCACATTTTTTCAGACCAGGAACGATGCCACACTCTAATATTGCGCCTACCACTGTGCAAAAATTCGAGATTCCCTCATGCATTGGCGCAGATTTCCGTCTGGGAATTCGGGCCTGGTTTTTTCAGCTCAAGCAGTGAGAGTGGCGACACGATACAGTGTCTACAGATGTACTGCCTAGTATGCTGAGCGCGGGCTAGGAGATGGCTCCGCAGCTGATGACTGCCGGCAGCGTCCTCATAGTGCGCTGCTGTGCGAGTGGGTGCATTTGCGTTATATCCTTGCTCTCTACAAGTGCTGCAAAGCCTGCAGGAGGCCATGCCGCGCGAGGCCAACTATTAGTTTTCTGCATTTTCGGGTTTTTTTACATATTGCTCTATACTATGGGAACTACTATTGCTTTCACTGTACTGGCGCTTTGCAGTACCAAATGAAGATCATTTCGTGGCATACATTTGCCGTCCGCTACTGCCCGCAATAAAAAATACGCAGATTCCACGTAACTTGGGAACAAATGCTATGCAACATGACTCTGTTGTGTTTTTTCTAATAAATGAGACATTATGATGTGGCCCTAATTATATGCAAGAAATTGGATAGTCAACACTGGAACCAGCATTGGCGTTTTACGAACATTTGGCTCTTCTTGCAAAGTATTTCGAAGACGCTAAGTTAAGGGGTCATTGTGAGGTCACCCAGACGTAGTTTGCTACATAGATAAATAGATAGATGGATGGTTAGATAGATACGCAGACAGACAGACAGACAGAAAGATGGACTTACGACGGACGAACGGACAGAACCAGGACACAGATGAACGGATGAACGATGGACGGACGCATGACTGACGATGCACGGACCGACAGACGGGCGGATGGACGCACGGGACACAGACGGACGGAAGAACGCACTGACGGACGGACGGATGTATATGGAGAGACGGATGAACGGATGAAAGATGGACGGACGGATGGACAGGCAGACAGGTGAACGGATGGATAGACAGACGGATGGACGCACAGACGGACGACAGATGTACACGGACAGACAGATGAACGGATGGACAGATGGCAGACGGATCGACAGACGGATGATCGGATGGACAGATGGACGGACGCAAGGATGAACGAATGGACGGACGCACGGACAGATGCACGGACAGACGGTTGGACGCACAGACAGACAGACGGACGGAAGGTCGCACGGACGGACGGGCGGATGGATACGGAGTCACGGATGAACGAATTGACAGATGGAAGGACGGATGGACAGACAGTCAGATGAACGGATGGACAGACAGATGGATGGACGCGCGGATGGACGAACGGCTGTACACGGACAGACAGATGAACGGATGGACAGATGGACGGACGGATCGACAGACAGACGAATGAATGGATGGACAGATAGACGGATGGATCGACAGACAGACGGATGAACGGAAGAACGGATGGGCGGACGGACAGACGGATGGACGCACACGGACGGACGGATGGATGGATAATGAGAGACGGATGAACGTATGACAGACGGACGGATGAATGGACAACGAGACGGATGAACGGATTGACAAACAGACAGATGGACGCACGGACGGACGGAGGGATGTAAACAGACAGATAGATGAATGGATGTACAGAAGGACAGACGTATAGATAGAAGACAGCGGATTAACGGATGGACAGATGGGCGGACAGATAGACAGGTGGAAGATTGAAGGATGGACATATACTTTAGTATATGTGTGTGTGTGTGTGTGTGTGTGTGTGTGTGTGTGTTGTGTGTGTGTGGATAGATGATAGATAGATAGGAGATAGATAGATAGATATATAGATAGATAGATAGATATTCCAAAGTGGCTGCTTTAAGCAAAAAAATATTTTTAAAACCATTGGCAATATACACCCAGTTTGTTTTTAATTGTGCTTTGTTTTGAGAGCAAAAATTATCACAAAAGACCCTAAAATTCACCTCTTAGCCTCCGATTCATTAGCATTCGAGTGAAAACCAATAATACATGCCAATGAAAAATCTGACACTCGCGGCATATGATACTCTAAACGTTGTTGGAAAGGGAGTGCGACGTTGACATGGGAGAAAAACTGTGTGAATGAAATTAGAAAGGGTATTTTCGATTTTTTAGATAAATAATCATATTTGAAATTTCGCCTAGATGGCGATTTCATTCCCGACACCGTTCACCATAATCCGAAAAAATAGTTCGGTGGAGTCACTCTAAGAATGTTTTTCTCACACGACAGCCTTCGGATTCAGCCTTCTGTCTGCCTTCTTGATCCTACTTTTTCATTCAGGAAAACATGCTGATCCGTTAGTGCGGGGAACAAGACACCTTTTCCCTGTCGACCGATAACTTCTTTGACACAGTGGCCCTATACACGTTCCTTCTTTTCATTGCCGCGTAGCTTTTGAAATCTCAGGGTGTTGCAGTGTACATATGGCGCCGTCGAACTTCACAGTAAAACAGAAGGCAGCTGTCACACACTGGTTTTAACGTGGTAAGGCACGGCAGCAACAGGATGAGAGGAATTGCGCTCGTTCGTGCACCCTCTCGACACGCAGCGCCGCTTGTGGCATCTGAGTGCAGTCATCACATGCGCTGCCACCCACTCTCGTACGGATTGCACGCGCTCAGCACACTAGGTGGTATATTTCTAGACACTGTAACACGATGGTTCCAAAATTACGATGATGATGATGAAAGGCAAAGATGAAGGCGCTGCACCGTTCTTATAACCAGAGCAACAACAGTCGAATGCCTTGTTCTGCGGGATAGCCGTGGTGATTCCGCTTCTGGACGCCGGTTGGTGCAGACGCAGGATGGAAAGCTCATCCCGAGCAGCGACAGCGGCCGACGCCGGCCGCGGTACAGCGTCTCCTCTCGTTCCAAAGGACTACAGGATTATTCTGCCTTTGTTGCCATCAGGTGAAGCGATGCGTCGAGCAGTAGCTCTACACTGCGACGTCAGCGGCGACCGTACCGCATCGACGACTTCAGGAAACCTCTCAAAGATTTAGGCGTCATACAGCAAGTAAGTGGCGTCGGAGCATATCAGATGTCGCACGTGTGGCTATTGAACATGAAGACTGTGGAAGCAAAGAAAGCGCTGACAGACGCAGGCGTTATCAAAGTTAAAGACCGGGTATGTCTCGTCATTGACCCGACGCGGCAAGAAGTTAAAATGAAATTGCACTGGCTAGCGTTCGATGTTACAAAAGACGCTATTCGACGTGCCTTCTATGAATACGGTGACGTCAAGGAGGTGACCGATGACCGATGGAGAGTCGAGGATTTCGATGGAGTTGAATCGACCACTCGTGTAATACACATGCAACTACGAGATGGCGTTTCTGTGGATCAACTGCCCCATCAGGTGCGTATTGGCAGCAGTACGGCACTGGTCGTGGTGTCGGGAAGACCGCCTTTGTGCTTGCGTTGCCGAAGCACGAGGCATATGCGACGCGATTGTAAGGTCCCAAGGTGCAGCGAATGCCACTCTTTCGGTCATGAGCAGGATGAGTGTAACCGTTCATACGCACGAGCTGCAGGGCGACGACCAGAGACTCAACAGAGTGAACTTCTCATGGATAAGGAGGAATCTGAACAAGCGTCTTTGCCTGCGACACCACAGAAGCAGACGACATCGGACGACACGCCGGTGCTGAGGAAAAGCAAGCAAGTTTCTTCAGCCCCGGACACGAACGCCGAACGGAAGATGGGAAGTCAAGCGGCCCCAACGACTAGCGAAGAGACGCGTCCTGCGCCTGCGATGCACGCCGCGTCGCAGCTGCAAGCAACGCGCCCTGAAACGCCGGCGTCCCACGCCAAGGCTGCTTCGACTCCTCTAAAGTCGGCTTCACAGCACTCTTGGCGAACAATTTACACGAAAATGAGGATTTGCCTAGTGATCTGAATACCTCAAACATGGAATTAGAATCGGCCGTCTGCAAAACGCCGTCGCGATTCAGGACGACGGTTGCTCAAGTAGACGAACGCAAGTAAAGTTGGAAGTGCAGTGGAAGGTGATCAGTGGAGGCAAGAAACGAAACGCTGCCCGACAATGGTCGTCGTCGCTCAAACGCGACGATGGCCGCTCAAACTAAAGGTGAACAACATGGATCCGCCCTGGACGACGAGAGCCCAATAAGTGAACGTTGCAGGGCTCTCAGCTTGGACCCGCTCACCGATCTCGTCGCTAGCGGGTTCGTGAGTGAAAGTAGCGACGCTCAATGTACGAGGACTGGCTTCCAGGAAGAAACAGACTCAGCTCTACAGACCAGCCATGGACCAAGACCTGGACATTATTGCAGTTCAGGAAAACCAAAGTGGAGAGCGTGGACGCCACCGAGAGCCTACTGCAACGTTTCACCGGACGCTACGCCGCCAGCGTCAGTCATGGCAGTTGGTAGGTCTGGCAGGGTGTGTGATCTTTGTGCGGAATATTTTAGGTGCCAGTGTTCAAAACGTCACGTCTGACTCATCCGGAAGGTTTGTTGTATGTGATTTGACCTTCTTTTCTCTTAATTGGCGAGTTATTTGTTTATATGCACCTCTTAAAGTTGATGAACGGTGTGTAACATTCGACGAAATTCGTACTTATTGTGAATGCGATCGCATAGTCATCCTTATGGGAGATTTTAATTGTGTGATCAGTGCCGATGATTAAAACAAGTACATCCAATTTCAACGACTCAAGCACAGTCGCGTTAACGAATCTAATTTCTGACTTAGACCTTGAGGATGTTGCGGAGTGTATTGGTAAAGGACCAACACTGTATACGCATTTCCAAGGCTCCAGTCATGCGCGCCTAGATAGGGCCTACGTATCACTGGGTTTAATTCCGATTATCAGTGAGTACAATGTCCTCCCTATTTCATTTTGTGATCATTGCTTAGTATCATTTGTAATAGGTAAAAGGAATAGACGTAGACCAGTATCTAACTGGGACACGTGGAAGAAAAATTCTAATCTCTTGGAAGATGAAAAATTTATGGACAGTGTTCGAGAGGCGTTGGTAAATATAGATAGTGGAGACCAAAAATACGGAGTGAAGTGGGAACAATTTAAACAGAATATAAAGTTGATAGCTATAGAACGGTCATGTGTAATAAAACACGGAAAGAGTGAAGAAGAAAGAACTCTACGTTTAAATCTCAAAGAACTGCTAGCAGAGGACAGCAAACGCCAGGCTTATTCACAAATGATATAAGGTCAGTAAAGTCCAAATTGGAACAAATTGATGAGGAGAAGTATTTGTGGCGCACAAATAAGGGCAAGGGCAGAGAAAATGACCGTAGGAGAGAAACCGACCAAAAGAATGCTTGGTCTCGAAAAACGAAACGCTCAGCGGAATATTATACATCAGATGAATACATGGGTAACGTTACAAGTGAACAAAGATATATAGAGGATGCTTTCAACGAGTACTACACCACTTTATTTGATAAATGTAAAGTAAATGTAGATGAATTCAAAATGAATTTTTAAAATTAATCCCAAAGGTTGAGGACTGCAGGAAAGACAGCCTAGAATGTCCTATTTCTGAACCGGACAGTGACAAAAGCAATCATTGCCCTCCATTTGGGAAAGTCCCCAGGACCTGATGGCTTAACAGTCGCATTTATAAGGAATTCAAACACAAACTAGCAACCGATCCTGGCAGCGGTTTTTAACGAAGCCTAGACATAGACTTTGCCACCTTCTTTTCTGCTATCTCATACTATTTTAATTGCAAAAACTGAGGACGCAGTTAATTTACGTGAAGTGAAATCGTACAGGCCAATCAGTCTCTCAAATATCGACTACAAGATTTTGATGAAAGTGCTAGCAAGGAGACTGCAGACAGTTATTAATAACATTGTAGGCGACCACCAGACATGTGGGATCAAAAGGCGCACTATATTCACAAACATTCACAAGGCACGAAGTGTATTGGAATGCTGCGATGCCACGAATGATCACATCGCGATGATTCAGATAGATTTAGAAAAAGCATTTGACCGAGTACCGCACGAAATTCTTTTTCGTTTGTTAGACTATGTCAATGTTGGGCAAAGTAATTCGAGATACAGTTCGAATGGCATATACTGGATGTAAAAACTCGGGCTAATCATCAACAAAGTTCTTGGGAAACGAATTAATGTCAGACGTTCTGTACGACAAGGCTGCCCTTTGTCTTCCCTCCAATTTTCAATTTATATAGAGTCATTTTGCCAAAAAGTCATGAAAAGACAATAACCTAGTGGGGTACAAACTACAAGAAGCTGAAGTACGGGGTACTGGCATACGCAGATGATATAGCTGTGTTTTGTAAAGATTATGATAGTATCGCTGAAACCATAAAAATTGGTGAACCTTCATTGTATGCATAGTGGTATTTGGTAAACTGGAGCAAGTGCCTGGGTTACTGGCATGGTGAATTGGCCTGTGACTCCACAATTTGTGGCTGTATTTCATTGGACTATTACTCGGTACGATACCTAGGTGTGGTATTAGAATATTATTGTGAGAGTGAACCGTACTGGCGGCGTCAGGCCGTTGAGCTACGAGAAAAAGCGGAACAACTCAATGGTTTCCAGCTATCAATTTTCGCCAGAGCGACATTTTGTAACGTAATTTTTAGTCATAAGCTCTGGTATGTCCTTCAGGTAATGCATTGTTCACAGTGTGAAATCTACAGAAGCTTCATTGAATATTGCTGTTTTCTTGTGGGGTCTTCTTGGAGGACGAACAAGTACGAACCTAACTTATGCAGGACGGGGTTCGACTCTGGAGGACTTGGTCTGTGTCATTTGTAGCTTCGTCAGTTTAGTTATTCGGTTTATGTTTTCCGAAATTAATCGAGGACCCATTCATAGCTTACTGTTATAGGCAGCTTAGGCTTGGAAGACGGTTGCCAGAAGTTTGTGGTAGCATCCTGTTCACATGACGGCAAAGTTATTAGATGGTTTCTTAAAAGAAGTGTGTTGATTCATGTCTCTGTCTACAAACGGCCGTTTTTCCTTGAAATACCTCAGTACGGTTTCGCGTAAAAAGTTTATACAAAGATTTAGTAGAAACAGTTCTTCCTGTTCCCCTATATAGAGCCATTATACCGTGTAGGCCCAGGCCAAAATGTCTTAAAGCCGTGTTAAAAAAATGGATGTACAAACCTGGAGGCGAAATTCTTGTTTCTTTAAGTTGCACACTGGGACCTTGCTCGTGAAAACATGACAATGCAAGAAAAAGAACTTATTCGTTCCTTGGGGTGTTGATTGCCTTCTCTGCAAAAAGCCGGAAACAATTGAAACATGTTTTCCTGGACTGCTGGGATGCAGTATTTTTCTGGGATGTTCTCCAAAGGACTTTGAAAAAGGGATCTGCCTCTCGATGCCTATGGCATCAGATTTCTACCAGTATCAAATGAAGAAGGAATACCTATCGACCTAGTTATGTTACTGGGCCTGCACGGTATATGACAATCTAGAATGGCAGTGCGCCATGCTGATGTTAATGCACGTCCGGTCAGGCAATATTTCTTTCAATCTGTCTGTTCGTTCGTGGAAGCACAAAAGGTTCAACAAGAGGTGCCCGAATGGCTTCATCAAGTAGAAAGCCTTCTACAGATGAAGGAATTTTAAAAAGCCTGTGTAAATATGATGCTTTGTACCTCTTTTTGTTTCATGTTTTTTACTTTGTTTGATGGTAGATATGTTTGTGAATGTTGTATGTAAACAGGCAATAAAGAAAGAAAAAAGCGGGATAGCCATGGTTGTACAGCAGTTAGTACCTTGCTTGTGCCCGCAATAACCCAGGTTCGACTCCTGGTCAAGGCAATTTTTTTTCTTTTCTTAAAGAGTATGGGGGCCTAGTGATCATTTTGTATTGTCGCAAAGAACTCCCAAATCTTGATTTTATTGTTTCCACCCACAAACTTCTGCACCATAACATCATTACTGTGTACCCAAGTTATTGTTGGTGTTGTTTTCTTTGTTTGTTTTGTCAATCAAAACTTGCGTGTAGAATCTGCCTTTGATTGCTCCTTCATTTTGAGAAACCTTTCAATAGGTTCAGCATCATTTTGAACGCATACCTACCACAGCAAATGACAGGGCAATGCTGAAGTACTATAACGGATGGTTTTTATGGCCCATAACAGCCTGATCAATAACCACAAGCGTCTGGTAAGTTTCGATCAATAGTTCAGGCTTGTGGAATTCAACAATTCTGTTATTTCTCTCTCTCTCTTGCTCCTGTGTTTGTGTGTGTGTTTATGTGTTTCATCTCTCTCCATCTGCACGGCCATTATGGCTGCCTCTGTGATCAGCCCACCTTGTTTTGTGTTTGTGCGTTTCTCTCTCTAAATCTCCATCACCATCATCATTAATGCTGCTGTTTTACCGTGAAATTTAGTGGACTATTGTAAACCACCTTTTCGTTGATAATGACTGGGAGAAAACATACCGCTCCGATGGTTGGTTTGTTGAATAGAGCTACTTTCAAGACGCACAATGTCATTTTCCCATTACACGATGCCCCACTCCGATATTGCGTCTACCCCTGCGAAAACCTCCGACATTCCCACATACAATATTTTGGGAAACCTTAAATTGAAGTTATTGTTCCTTCATCACTTTTCCGTTGGTACCGTGATCATCCTACAGTATGCTCTGAAAGTTTTCTGCAGCTAGAGTGGCTCTGCAATATCTGAGAGATCGGAGGTAATGCAAACTTTGTGAACTCTCTTTGTTTTTCATTGCCTCGTGATCAACCCACCTTTTATCATGTGACGGCAGCGTGTGATGACGTAATGTTGTTGCGCCATGTTCTAACGTTGCATTGACGTCAAGAAAATTCATCTCCGACATAATGTGGACGTCATATGGTGAAGTAATAAAATGACCATCCCATTCTCCCTTTCTCTCTCCTGTGTGTGTGTGTGGGTTCATGTGTTTCACCGTCCTCTCTCCATCCACTACGTCATTATGGCTGTTGTTTTACCGTAAAATTTTGTGGAGCATAGTAAAGCACCTTTTCGTTTATATAGACGAGGCGGGTAGCTTCCCGTGACACCCAATCTCATTTGGCCATCACACGATGCCACACGCCGACATTGCGTCTACTAGTGTGAAAAACTTCGATATTCCTTCATGCATTGTTCTAAGAAAACACTTGAATTTGAAGTTATTCCTTTATAACCTTTCTGCGTCGATACACTGATCATCCTACAGCACCCTCCGAAAGTTCTCTGCGGCTTGCGTGGCCATGCACTATTTCAAAGATCGGAGGTAATGCAAGGTTATGGACCTCTCCTTGTTATGCACTGCCTTCAAGATCAGCCCACCTTTTATCTTGTGATGAAGTCATGTGAGAAGATGATCTAATGTCATGTTATCAAAATGACGTCTGAAAATCTGCGATCGAGTATCGTGATCATGTGGACGTCATATCAGTGACAGTGTATTCAAATTACCGTCTAATCTCTCTCTCTCTTGTGTGTGTGTGTGTCACGTGTTTCACTCTCTCTCCACCCATAGCTTCATTATGGCTGCTGTTTTTACCATGAAAAATGTGCAGGATGTAAAACCATCTTTTCGTTTATGAGGACGAGGCGAGCACGTGCCGCTCTCATTATGTGTTTGATAAATAGGGCTAGCTGCCCGTGACGCACAACTTTTTAGACCCGGAAACGATGCCACCCTCTATTATTGCGCCTACCACTGTGCAAAAATTCGAGATTCCCTCATGCATTGGCGCAGAACTCCGTCTGGGAATTCGGGCATGGTTTTTTTCAGCTCAAGCAGCGTAAAAGTGGCGACACGATTACAGTGTCTACAAATGCACTGCCTAGTATGCTGAGCGCGGGCTAGGAGATGGCTCCGCAGCTGATGATAAGGTCCCAGATGAAACAAGGTAGCGTCACTCATTGTTCTCGAGCCGTCCTCCTCACTCGCGCGATTACTCCTCTTTTTCTCTGCCATCCGCGTCTGTAATTGGTGCATTACTTGCACGTGATCTTGCAAATGGATGGTGGTGTTATTTATTATTATGCAAAATGTTCAAAATGAGTACGCATGCGCATACGGCTCCAGCCGGATTCTTGCCGTGACCAAAACAAAATCGTAGCCAGAACATAAACTGAAGAAGAGGAGCGTTTCGGTGTGCGCTAAGTCGACCAAGATTGTTTCGCTATGCTCTTTCAATGCAACATCTGCGTTTTTCAGCAATGCTGCGTTGCCGTAAACAACAGAAAAAGTTTTCGCTCTCTTCAATTACCTCGTGCTTTCCGAGATGAAGCGCACCATGTAGTGCAACTATGAACCATTTCACGCGAATGCTTTGGTGCAACTCCGTCAACGTATGTCGACGCGGATCTGCGAAGCGAGTTCACTTGTCGGTTTTTTGAAACGCCAGGCGCGCGTCTAATGCGTGTCTAGTGCATGCCAGTAGGTACAAATACATGTGGGTATTCACGTATACAGAGCAGCTGTAGGTTGTAATCCACGCACCTTCAGAAACATTTCACTCTTGACCAGTTCCCGCTTGAGCCGAAACGCGCTGCTTCGAGACACCTCACCAGTAGAACTCTCACTTTTCATGAAGTTCCCAGCACCGCCTCAGAATCAATTGGCATCACGATTGTCCAAATGGGCACATTAAAAAAAACGTCATCGCAGTGCTGCTGGACGAGTGTTCGTACCAGTCTAGTCGTAGTTTTTTTTTCTGCGTGTGCACAAGCCGGTTAATGAATCGTCACAACGTCACGCCCTGTGGCCACTTACAGGATCCAGCAAGAAGCACGTTCACTGTGTCACAGCACGAACAAAACACAATCGGAGAAGTGGACTAGTTAGAGCTGGACGAAATACCGCGGCCGTGGAACTAAATTGTACTATGCGAGACGCCATGGCTGGTGGTGTAAAGTATAGAAATGCACAACGTTGCCGGTTGAGTAACGCACATCCCGCTTGCTCTGTGTTGTGCCGTTTATGTTAATAAAGGTAACTGTTTTTTCTACGTCTTATTTCGTACTATTTTGTTTCATTTACATCTATTCACCGTAGCAATGGAACCCAAACATTCGCTTTTGGATGAAAGTTTTTGAACCTTCTAGGGGGCGCTTCAGGCAAATAAGCGAGGAGGAAAAGGGAGGGTGTCCTACCTTGAAACTTGTTTCATCTAGGGACCTTAGCTGATGACTGCCGGCAGCGCCCTCATGATGCGCTGCCTGCCAAGTGCAAGATTTTTGCGTTCAATCCGTGCTCTCTACAAGCGCTGCAAAGCCTGCAGGAGGCCGTGCCGCGCGAGGTCAACTATTAGTTTTCTGAATTTTCGGGATAGGAACTACTCGATTGCTTTCACTGTACTGGTGCTTTGCAATACCAAATGAAGATCATTTCGTGGCATACGTTTTGCCAACCGCTACTGCCCGCCATAAAAAATACGCAGATCCCACGTAACTTGGGAAAAAATGCTATGCAACAAGACTCTGTTGTAATTTTTCTAATAAATGAGACATTAGGATGTGGCCCTAATTATATGCAAGAAATTGGATAGTCAACACTGGAACCAGCATTGGCGTTTTACGAACATTGGCATTTCTTGCAAAGTATTTCGAAGACGCTAAGTTAAGGGGGTGATTGTGAGATCACCCAGACGTAGTTGATACGATAGAATAGATAAATCGATAGGGGGATAGATAGATACGCAGACGGACAGACAGACAGACAGAAAGATGGACTTACGGAAGGACGAACGGACAGGCAGCCAGAAGCACGGATGAACCGATGGACGGACGCACGGACGGACGCACGGACCGACGGACGGACGGATGGACGCACGGACAGACAGACGGACGGAAGAACGCACTGACGGACAGACGGATGTATACGGAGAGACGGATGAACGGATGGAAAGATGGACGGACGGATGGACAGGCAGACGGTGAACGGATGGACAGACAGACGGATGGACGCATGAACGGACGGACGGATGTACACGAACAGACAGATGAACGGATGGACAGATGGACGGATGAATCGACAGACGGATGATCGGATGGACAGATGGACGGACGAATCGACAGACCAACGAATGAACGGATGGTTGGATGGACGGACGCATGGACGAACGAATGGACGGACGCACGGACAGATGCATGGACAGACAGACGGACGGAAGGTCGCACTGATGGACGGGCGGATGGATAGGAGTGACAGATGAACGTATTGACAGATGGACGGACGGATGGACAGACAGTACGATGAACGGATGGACAGACAGACGAATGGACGCACGTATGGACGAACGGCTGTACACGGACAGACATATGAACGGATGGACAGATGGGCGGACGGATGGACAGACAGACGAATGGACGGAATGGACAGATGAACGGATGGATCGACAGACAGACGGATGAATGGATGGATGGATGGACAGACGGGCGCATGGATTGATGCACGGACAGGCGGATGAACGCACGGACAGACGGATGGACGCACGGACGGACGGATGGATGGTTAAGGAGAGACGGATGAACGTATGGACAGATGGACGGATGAATGGACAGACAGGTGGATGAACGGATTGACAGACTGACAGATGGACGCACGGACGGACGGAGGGATGTAAACAGACGGACAGATGAAAGATGTACAGAAGGACGGACGGATGGACAGACAGATGGATTAACCGATGGACAGATGGACGGACAGATACACAGGCGGACGAATGAGGATGGCCATATACTTTAGTATATATTTGTGTGTGTGTGTGTGTGTGTGTGTATATAATAGATAGATAGATAGATAGATAGATAGATAGATAATAGATAGATAGATAGATAGTATAGATAGATAGATGCTCAAAGTGGTTGCTTTTACGCAAAAAAATTATTTTTAAAAACCATTGGCAATATACCACCAGTTTAGTTTTTAAAATGTGCTTTGTTTTGAGAGCAAAAACTATCACAAAAGACTCTTAGCCTTCAATTCAATAGAATTCGAGTGAAAACCAATAATAACATGAAATGAAAAATCTGACACTCGCAGCATATAATAGATAGATAGATAGATAGATAGATAGATAGATAGATAGATAGATAGATGCTCAAAGTGGTTGCTTTACGCAAAAATTATTTTTAAAAACCATTGGCAATATACCACCAGTTATTTTTTTAAAATGTGCTTTGTTTTGAGAGCAAAAATTATCACAAAAGACTCGTAGCCTTCAATTCAATAGGATTCGAGTGAAACCAATAATAACATGACAATGAAAAATCGGACACTCGCGGCATATGATACTCTAAACGTTGTTGGAAAGGGAGTGCGACGTTGACATGGGAGAAATCTGTGTGAATGAAATTAGAAAGGGATTTCGATTTTTAGATAAATATTCATATTTGAAATTTCGCCTAGATGGCGATTTCATTCCCGACACCGTTCACCCTAATCCGAAAAAATAGTTCGGTGGAGTCACTCTAAAAAATGTTTTTCTCACACGACAGCCTTCGGATTCAGCCTTCTGTCTGCCTTTTTGATCCTACTTTTTCATTCAGGAAAACATGCTGGATCCGTTAGTGCGGGGAACAAGACACCTTTTCCCTGTTCGACCGATAACTTCTTTGACACAGTGGCCCAATACACGTTCCTTTTTTTCATTGCCGCGTAGCTTTTAAAATCTCAGGGTGTTGCAGTGTACATATGGCGCCGTCGAACTTCACAGTAAATCAGAAGGCAGCTGTCACACACTGGTTTTAAACGTGGCAAGGCACGGCAGCAAACAGGATGAGAGGAATTGCGCTCGTTCGTGCACCCTCTCGACACGCAGCGCCGCTTGTGGCATCTGAGTGCAGTCATCACATGCGCTGCCACCCACTCTCGTACGGAATGCGGGCGCTCAGCACACTAGGTGGTATATTTCTAGACACTGGTAACATGATGGTTCCAAAATTACGATGATGATGATGAAGGCAAAGATGAAGGCGCTGCAACCCGTTCTTATAGCCAGACCGACAACAGTCGTATGCCTCGTTCTGCGGGATAGCTGTGGTTGTACAGCAGTTAGTATTTACGTTTTGCCCGCAATAACCCAGGTAGACTCCTGGTCACGGCAATTTTTTTTCTCTTTTTTTAAAGAGTATGGGGGCCTAGTGATCATTTTGTATTGCCGCAAAAAGAACTCCCAAATTTTGATTTTATTGTTTCACCCGCAAACTTCTGCACCATAAACATCATTACTGTGTACCCCATTTTATTGTTGATTTGTTTCTTTGTTTGTTTTGTCAATCAAAACTTGCGTGTAGAATCTGCCTTTGATTCTCCTTCATTTTGGAAAGTTTTTAATAGGTTCAGCATCATTTTGAACGCATACCTACCACAACAAATCATAGGGCAATGCTGAAGTACTATCACGGATGGTTTGTATGGCCCATAACAGCCTGATCAATAACCACA
>WOVY01014934.1:0-17349 GCA_013436015.1 Rhipicephalus annulatus
TTCTACAAACAAGGCGCGGAAGACCAAGGCCATGACCTCGACTGCAGCGACAATGACAACCGGAGCGTCCAGCCCCGATCGTCATTCATCAACCCAGGGAACCACCAACGTTCCATGGGTCATCGTTTGAAGACCCGGAAACCTGGCTAGAAACATACGACCGTGTGGCCGCCCCTCAACCACTGGGACCAACGAAAAAAGCTCCGTCGTGTGTACTTCTACCTTGAAGACACCGCAAGGACCTGGCTAGAGAAATCGGGAGTCCACGCTCCGAACGTGGGATGTCTCTTCTGCGGCGCATTTCTGCAAACGTTCGCGAGCGTCGCTCGCAAAGAGAGGGCCGCTGCTCTACTTAGAGACCCGGGTTCAGCTACCAAATGAAAGGTTGGAATTTTCACAGAGGAAATGACCCGCCTATTCCGTCACGCTGACCCAGACATGCCTGAGGAGAAGAAAGTTCGTTTCCTCATGCGAGGGGTCAAACAGGAGCTCTTCGCGGGACTAATGAGAATCCACCGAACACCGTCCAAGAATTTGTATCCGAGGCGACCATAATCGAAAAAATCCTGGACATGCGCACCAGACAGTATAATCGTCGCTTGACTCCAGAATGCGCTGCTGTCCAAGCCAGTGACTCCGAGGACCTGCGTGAAACGATCCGAGCGATCGTGCGGGAAGAGCTGCGCAAACTGTTGCCTTCGGCGCAGCCTCAAGTGGATTCGATCGCCGACATTGTGCGAGAAGAAGTCCGGCAATAGCTTCGAATTCCCCAAACACCGCTGCCTGAGCCAGAAACTATGAGCTACGCCACTGCCGTGAGCCACAACGCTCCTCCCCGTCCACGCCAAAACGCCCGCCCCGTCGCACTTCCGTCGCCAGACGCCATCGCCGCCACCAGCCCAACCGACGACCTACCGTTCCCCAGCGGGCCAGCGCAGTGCACCGAGGAAGACTGTCATCTGGCGTACCCCTGACCATCACCCGCTCTGTTACCACTTGCGGCGAGGCCGGACACACATACCGCCGTTGCCAGTACCGACAGATGGGACTGCGTGCCTTCGCCGTCAATGCACCGCGTCCACAGCCAGGAGAACGACCACGTGACATCGCCGACTACCTGACAGGAACTCGGTGGACACCACGAAGCCCTTCGCATTCGCCGTCGCCAGCCGCCGCACGTCACCGCACCACCGGCAGTACTCTGGCCCAACGCGGGGCCGGTCTTCTAGCCGTATCAGGAAACTAAGGGCAGCAACCGGTGGAGGTGCGGTTGCTGTGCGACGAACTACCGAAGATCCTCCGACGACGACGACCGCCCGTGACGGAGCTTTCCGAACACAATGCCAACCAGGCAAAGCCCTGACGGCGAAAGCTCACTTACCGGAGGTGGCCTGATGACGCAACATGGAATCAGCGGATCAAGCTGACGCAGCCGTGACCCGACGCCACGCCCTAACTGTAATGCGAGACGACGAACTAGCGACCTCGACGTTCTTATCGACGCCACAGTGTGACCGCTCTCGTCGATACTGGAGCCGACTATTCTGTCATCAGTGGGTCGTTTGCCGCGAAGGTAAAGAAAGTTAGGACAGCTTGGAAAGGCCCGAAATCCGCACAGCCGGAGGTCATCTCGTTAGCGCCTGGCAGGAATCTGCACAGCGAGAGTCACCATTAACGGCCGTATTTATCCTAAAGACTTCGTAGTCCTACAGCCTTGATCGAGAGATGTCATCCTTGGCATGGACTTCTTATGCCTCCATGGTGCTGTCATCAACCTAAAAACAAAGTCGATAACGTTATCCGCAGAAGAAGCCACTACCGCCACGCAGGCCGTCATGACAGTATGCCTTGAATGCGCTAGAAGAACAGTCACCAATTCCGCCTGCTCAAGCGTCATTATTTCAGCCGGCGCCCTTAAAATCACCTGACTTCGAAGGCGTCGTTGAAAAGCAGTCAGCATCTGTTGGTCCACCCGAAATATTTGCGTCGCAAGAGGAATTGCAGAGCGGCGGGGAGGCAAAGCAACGGTTGAGATCACGAATTTCAGCAATGAGTACAAACATGTGAACAAAAAAACAACGGTCGCATACATCGAAGAATTGTCGAAGCCACCAGTGCTTTCATCCTCGCCGATTCTGCGGAACCTGCTCAGAGGAACCAAGCCCCTCCCATAGCTTTCGACGTCAATCCCAGACATCCGAACGATAAGCAAGAACAGCTCAAGGCCCTGCTCCTACAGTACGGAGATTGCTTTTCGTCGTCATCGAAAATTCGGCAGACCCCAATCACGAAACATCGCATCATAACCGAAGAAAATGCCAGACCACTCCGTCAAAGTCCGTACAGGGTTTCGACGCGAGAACGTGACGCCATGAAAAGACAAGTTGATGAAATGTTGCGGGATGACATTATACAGCCGTCCGAGAGTTCATGGGCATCCCCCGTGGCGTTAGTGAAGAAAAAGGATTGGACCCTACGTTTCTGCGTCGATTATCGCCGCCTGAACAAAATCACAAGAAAGGACGTGTATCCTCTTCTGCGAATGGACGACGCACTTGATCGGCTCCATAACGCCAAGTACTTTTCGTCAATGAACCTCAAGACTGGCTATTGGCAAATCGAAGTCGACAAAAGAGACCGAGAGAAGACGGCGTTTATAACACCGGACGGCCTCTTCGAGTATAAGGTGATGCCCTTCGGCCTTTGCTCAGCGCCTGCAACATTTCAACGCGTTATGGATACAGTACTGGCAGGATTGAAGTGGCAGACTTGCCTTGTTTACTTGGACGACGTCGTCGTGTTTTCCTCGAGTTTCGACGAGCATCTTCGGCGCCTTGAAGCTGTATTTCAAGCCATCAAGACCTCCGGACTCACACTGAAGCCATAAAGTGCAGATTTGCGTATGAGGAGCTCTTGTTTCTGGGGCACGTTATCAGCAAGTCTGGAGTTCGTCCCGATCCACGGAAAACAGCCGCCATCGCCGACTTCCCGCCGCCCACTGACAAGAAAGCCGTGCGCCGATTTCTGGGCCTGTGCGCCTATTATAGGCGGTTCGTGAAAAACTTCGCCCGCATCGCCCATCCTCTCACACACCTTACCAAGGCCGACGTGGAGTTCAAGTGGGAAACGCCACAGGAACATGCTTTCCAGGAGCTTAAACATTGCTTCCAGACGCCTCCGTTACTTGCCCATTTCGACGAATTCGCCAAGACAGAAATACATACTGACGCAAGCAGCGTAGGTCTTGGCGCCGTTCTTGTGCAGAGGGATGACGTACTTGAAAGGGTTATTAGATACGCCAGCCGATCGTTATCCAAAGCAGAAGCAAATTATTCCACAACAGAAAGGAGTGCCTCGCCATCATCTGGGCTACGTCGAAATTTCGCCCCTACCTCTACGGCAGGCCCTTCAAAGTTGTGACCGACCACCACGCCTTGTGTTGGCTAGCCACCTTGAAGGACCCTTCAGGTCGCCTCGCACGATGGAGCCTGAGACTTCAAGAATATGACAAAACTGTCATTTACAAGTCCGGCAAAAAACACTCCGACGCCGACTGTCTCTCTCGTGCGCCTGTCAACCAACCGCTACCCGACCACCCGGAGGACGACTACTTTTTGGGAATGATAACTACCGACGACTTCGCTGAATGACAGAGGGCCGACCCGGAACTTAAGGCCCTATAGAATACCTCGAAGGCAGGACCGCCGAAGTCCCGAAGGTATTCAAACGCGCACTTGCGTCGTTCTTTCTACGAAACGGTCTTCTACAAAAGAAAAACTTTTCACCGCTTCGAGCCAAGTACCTCCTTGTGGTGCCTTCAGCTCTGCGACCAGAACTCCTGCAGGCCCTGCACGACGATCCGACGGCAGGGCACCTCGGTGTTTCTCGCACGCTCGCGAGGATACAAGAAAGGTACTACTGGCCACGTCTTACCACCGACGTCACTCGTTATGTGAGGACATGCCGGGACTGTCAGCGACGAAGACACCGCCGACAAGGCCAGCGGAACTTCTGCAGCCAATTTATCCACCTTGCCGACCTTTCCAGCAGATTGGTATGGACCTACTGGGGCCGTTCCCGATGTCGGCTTTCGGAAACAAGTGGATCGTGGTAGCTACCGACTACCTCACCCGCTACGCCGAGACAAAAGCCCTGCCAAAAGGCAGTGCATCCGAGGTAGCTAAGTTCTTCGTCGAAAATATCGTCCTACGTCACGGTGCCCCGGAGGTCCTTATCACCGACAAAGGAACGGCATTCACTGCTGACTTAACTCAAGCGATCTTGGCATACAGCCATTAAAACCACCGCCGAACGACAGCTTACCACCCACAGACCAACGGCCTCACCGAGCGGCTTAACAAGACGATCGCCGACATGCTGTCAATGTACGTCGATGTCGAACACAAGACGTGGGACGCCATTCTTCCGTATGTGACCTTGGCATACAACACGGCGGTGCAGGAGACAACGCAGATATCTCCATACAAATTGGTCTACGGAAGGGGCCCGGCAACGACGCTCGATGCCATGTTACCCAACGTCACCGACGAAGAAAACCTCGATGTGAGCGAGTACCTTCAACGCGCCGAAGAAGCCCGACAACTTGCGCGTCTCCGTATCAAGAATCAACAGACGACTGACAGCCACCGTTACAACCTTCGACGACGCTTCGTGGAATACCAGCCCGGTGAACGTGTTTGGGTGTAAACGCCGATACGCCGACGTGGACTAAGTGAAAAGCTTCTGCGACGGTACTTCGGACCGTACAGGGTGGTTCGACGTCTCGGCCCACTTGATTACGAGGTTGTCCCCGACGGCATCACGAACTCTCAACGACGCCGATCGTGACCTGTAGTCGTCCATGTCGCGCGCCTCAAGCCGTATCATGCGCGTTAACAAACTGAAACAGTGTTTTTTGTATTATTGTTGTATCGTAATTTATTCATTGTACTTTCTTGCATTATTATTGTACCTTCATCTTTAGTTAAAGCATCGGGACGATGCCTTTTTTCAGAGGGGGCAATGCCACGTTCCATTTCCCAAGTTTTTGTTATCGTCCCAAAACTCCACACGATTCTCAGTGCAAACCGCGCCTGTAGTTTTCGTGAAGGTTCTAAACTGTAGTAGATCATTTCAATAAGATCACGCCCACTGTGCGAACGGAGCAGATTGTCCTAGAACTTACGCCACCGCCAGCGATAACGCTAGAACATTCGACGGCAAGAGTATAAATGCCGACGCGCTTCGCCGCTTGTGAGTTGTTGATCGAAGGCCGACGCTCCGTTCGCCGCTATCAGTCCGAGACTACTATCTGTGCAAGACTGCTGCTGTAATTGGACTTTCCGTTTACCGGGCACAGGTTCGCCCAAATAAACAGTTAAATCCCAACACCAAGTCTCCTGTCTTCGGGCACGTCCCGACACCGTGACAATATATATATATATATATATATATATATATATATATATATATACCAAAAAACAAAGTGATGCTGGGTCCGGGTAAGATTATTCGTTTAGGGAAGAAGACGCACGTACGAAGTAGTTTTATTGACGTTTCGGCCGCGGGTCCGGGCTTCATCACAATGATATATATATATATATATATATATATATATATATGACGCTATGATGCGGGAGACATGGCCTGGCTCATACGCCATGTTTATTCCATTCTTACTTCTTCCTTCTCGGCTTTTACCAACCTCTGCTTCATACGTCACACAATTCCCCCCCCCCGAAAGAAGGCAAGAATTACGAACAAGAAAAAGTAAACAATGAGATGCTGAAAAGTCACAAATGTCGAAATTTGCAATTGGTTCTATGCTCCAGGGAAGTTCCGTAAACTTTCAAAAACTTCAGGAGAGAGTGCAGCAGTCCGGTTAACGCAGGAGTTCTGGTGGGCGAGGTTGACTGTGGCGTTCTGGAAAAGAGAACCGCGTCCTGCACAACTGCACTGACCACGACACGGCTTCAGCAGCTGCGAAGAACGCACGAGGTTGGACGTCCTTGTAGCCTTTGAAGGTCGGATGTCATAGGCGCTGAATTTTCTGTCGTGGCTGAGACGACAGAAACATTGCTTCCAGCTTGCGTTTGCGAGAACCGAATAACAATGTCTGTGTTTCTGCATTTCGCAAATGGTAGCGTTCAGTCTGTTTCGTTGTTTTCTGTGGTGGTATCTCCGTCGGTAGGATTGTACATGATGCCTTGATATCTGGTACAGAAGACTTCCTTGACGTTTCCTTCTACGAATATGGCTCAAATGTTGACTTGGTCTTTCTTTAGTTGGTGTCGTCCCTGACGAACATCCTTAAGCCACAAATCTGCTTGTGATCTTATTTTATTTCGTCGTTGTGCTTGAGGTAAATGCCGTAGTTTCTGGAGTTCTTCGAGTTCTTGATGGCACTGTTGATGTTGCGGAGCCCGGCGAGGTGGTATTTCTTTTGTAACATGAGCCTGCTTTTCTTTGATATTTGGTGTGACCAATAAATAGTTGTTAGTCGTTGGGTTCTCGTGATTCTCAAAAGAAAATGAAGGTGGTGCACAAGAATCGACAAAAATGTCTGTGGAGGCTTCTTCTGCACTCTTCACTACGAAGGGCTCTTGTGCGTGGCAGCGTGCGATGTTCGATTTGTCTGAATCTTTTGCTTTGTTTCGATGGTCTAGTGTGTGCACCACACGGTGATAAATGAACCCTTCCGGAAAGAGCATGGCTTGATTGGGTATTTTCGTGAAGCGTCAGGTCGTGTACCGTGGTCGCGGCGTCCTTATGGGGCAAATGGTGAGCAATAGGAGCGCTCGAAGAGCCGCGTGACGGAAAACCACGTGGTGGACCGCGTATGCGAGACGAAGAATTAAGAGCATTAGGTCGGTGGCCAACGTCTCGCGTCATATGCTGGAGTGAGGACTTTCGAAATGCCGGCTTTTGTGCAGAAGGGAGGCGCGCTTGATGGTTAGGATTTTCCAAAAACACGCATGGTCTTATGAAAGTAAACTCATGTGCCACTTCGTCTTGTGGCAGTTGTCGATTCACGTTGGGCTTTCGAATGCTTGAGGACTGCTTAGGGAATTGACGATAGTGTGCGGTTTTCTCCAGGTGGTCGGCACTAAGTAGGTCTTGGTCATAGTCGTTAAAACAAGTGGTCATCTCTTCTTGATTTTTTGCCACGATTCGTCGTTGTCGAAGATGTGGGCAAGGTAAAATTTGAATGCCTCACCAGTCACTTAGTCGCTGAAGTTTGTAGCCATCTCCCGTTCCGACCATGATGCAGCGGTAGCGTGGAGTTCAAATAGGTCGAACCAGTCCTGTACAGCTTCATCGTCTGCTGCTCCGGTGTACTTGGGGATAGGAAGGTCAGTAGATGGTTCTGTCATGATGCCGGTCGATGCGTAATGCTAGGTGCTTGCGCGGTAGTCTATGTATGCTCAGGGTGTTATGCGGAGAACTTCGTAGATGATGAGCGAGTGATGAAGGGGCAGGCAGGTCTCCATCCTGTCGACTAGAACCTCCATTGAGTACCTGGTACACAAGGTTTCGCATGGCACCGTCACTCCAAAGCAAAGCAACGTGGATGCAATCCTACGATTTCCGACACCATCAGGCCCTAAAGAGTAGCAGCGTTTTGTCGGCACTGTCAACGTTTGCCAGCGATACATCGTGTGACGCTATGATGCGGGAGACGTGGCCTGGATCATACGCCAAGTTTTCCATTCTCACTTCTTCTTTCTTGGCCTCTATCAACCATCAACCATCGCTTCATACGTCACACACACACACACACACATATATATATATATATATATATATATATATATATATATATTGTTACGTACAATCCAAATGGTGTACGAACGACTGTTTACTGGGGCGAACTTGTGCCCGAAAAAAAAAGAAAAATGTAGCGGCGTCTCTAACAGGCGATCAGCAGAAGAAAGGAATCAATCTTCGAAAAAAACCCTCGAGCAGTGCACCACTTCTTTTTCATCAAAATCCCGTGCTGAGGAGGCGCGTGCCGTCCCGGCCTTTTTTGTTTGATCATCAAGCCACTGATCTCTTGGGGGGTGCACGAACTATAGCGCACGTAGTTTGAATACTTCGTTTGCCTTGCGTCATTATCCCTCCTCCAAAAACGCATCATCCCGATGCGCAAAAGCAGTGTTGCTGAGATGGTCTCAATGCGTGATTTCCATTGGAGAAATAGGTTTTCTTCATAATCGGGTGTGTATAGTTCGATGTTCATTGCCTATCATAGTATGGCTTCATTCTGACTACATGCACGATTTCTGTGCTCCTTCGGCATCTCGAGCTCACTTGTCCTTCCGGTGACACCTCGTAGTTCAAGGAGCTGACGCGACGAAGGACTCGGTAAGGGCCGAAATAGCGGCGCATGAGCTTTTCGGAAAGGCCAGGCGTCCGCACGGGAGTCCAAATCCAAACTAGGTCACCTGGTGCGTAGTCGACTCCTCTCCGCCGAAGGTTGTAACGGTTTGCATCCACGTGTTGTTGTTTTATGTGATGTCGCGCCAACTGCCGTGCTTCTTCGGCTCGCTGAATGAATTTGCTGATGTCATGCTTGTGCTCTGTATTGTCGCCTACAGGCAGCATTGCATCTAATGGTGTGGTAACTACTCGACCATGGACTAGCTGGAATGGCGTCACTTTAGTAGTCTCCTACACAGCAGTATTGCAAGCGAAAGTGGCGTACGGCAGTATCTTGTCCCACGTACGGTGCTCCAAGTCAACGTAAATGGACAACATATCGGTTACAGTTCTGTTGAGTCGCTCGTTAACCCATTCGTTTGGGGGTGGTAAGCCGTTGTTTTTCTATGACTTGTGTGGGTAAATTTCACAATGAACTGCGTCAGATTGGCTGTGAATGCAGTTCCTCGATCTTTGATAACCACCCTTGGGGCACCATGCCGTAGTACAATGTTAGTGACAAAAAACTCAGCTACTTCTATAGCCGTGCCCCTGGTGAGAGAGGCTGTCTCGGTATACCGGGTTAAGTAGTCTGTCGCCACTACTATCCATCGGTTGCCCATTGATGACGTAGGAAATGGACGAAGTAGATCCAATTCTACTTGTTTAAACGGAGACTCAGGTGGTTCGATGGGTTGGAAAAATCCTGCAGGTTTCAATGAAGGCGTTTTGCGTCTCTGGCAATCTCTACATGTCCTTACATAATGCTGTACAGCATCCACTAACTTTGGCCAGTAGTGCTTGGTGCGGATGCGAGCCAATGTTCTACTCACTCCGAGGCGTCCTACGGCTGGGTCATCGTGGCAGCCTTCCAGGATTTCGTATCGCAAGGCCCAAGGAACGACGAGTAGGAGTTTCTCCTTGCTGTGCTCGAAGTTTCTCTCGTATCAAACGTTGTTTCTCATGAGGTACGAGGACAATCCCCGGAGGAAAACTCGAGGAACACGCACGTGTTGCCCTTCCAGATGCTTGATCAGTTTAAGCAACTCCGCGTCAGATCACTGATATTCAGTCATGTCTGCGGTGCTGACAGCCCCAAGGAACGGGAAGTCGTCCCCATCTTCCACAGCTGCAGATTCCATTGGTGCGCGTGACAGGCAATCAGCATCGCTGTGCTTGCGACCCGACTTGTTGACGACTGTTATGTCGTATTTTTGCAACCTGAGGCTCCATCGAGCAAGTCGCCCATAAGGGTCCTTTAGGCCTGCGAGCCAGCACAACGAGTGATGGTCACTCACTGCTCGAAATGGTCTACCGTACAAGTATGGTCGGAATTTCTGTATGGCCCATATTACCGCCAGACATTCTTTTTCCGTCGAAAAAAATATATTTCGCCTCTCAAAAGAGTGCGACTAGCATATGCGACCACTCTTTCCTCTCCGTTTTGCAGCTGCACAAGGACGGCGCCTAGTCCCAAATTGCTTGCGTCCGTGTGAATCTGTTTCGGCTTCTTTGTGGAAATGTGCCAGGACGGGGTGGTGTAGGAGTCGCTGTCATAGCTCATTGATCACCTCTTCTTGTTCGCTTGTCCAGGTGAAAGGCGTGTCTTATTTCGTCATTCGGGTGGCTCCGCAATCTTCGAAAAATCTTTGATGAATCTTCTGTAATAGGCACAAAGTCCTAACAATTGTCTCATAGCCCTTTTTTTGTCGGTCTCGGAAACTTCTACAGCTGCTCTCTTTTCGGGATCAGGTCGAATTCCTTCAGAGCTAACCACAAGACCGAGGAAAAGCAGTTCATGCCCCGCCGCGGTGGTCCAGTGGCTAAGGTACTCGGCTGCTGACCCGCAGGACGCGGGTTCGAATCCCGGCTGCGGCGGCTGCATTTCCGATGGAGGCGGAAATGTTGTAGGCCCGTGTGCTCAGATTTGGGTGCACGTTAAAGAACCCCAGGTGGTCTAAATTTCCGGAGCCCTCCACTACGGCGTCTCTCATAATCATATAGTGGTTTTGGGACATTAATCCCCACATATCAATCAATCAATCAATCAGGAAAAGCAGTTCATGAAAACCAAAATGACACTTTTGGGGTTTTATCGTGAGCCCTGCTGAACTAATCGCTTCAAGCACAGTCCGTAGTCGTTCCACATGCTGATCGAAGGTGGCCGAAAAGATCACGACGTCATCGAGATAAACAAGGCAGGACTGCCATTTTAACCCAAACAGCACAGTATCCATCATCCGCTGAAATGTGGCGAGTGCAGAACACAGGCCAAATGGGAGTACCTTGAACTCGTCTAACCCATCTGGGGTCACAAAAGCAGTTTTCTCGCGATCTCGTTCGTCCACCTCTATCGGCCAGTATTCGCTCTTGAGGTCTAGAGAGGAGAAGAATTTCGCGTCTCGTAGTCTGTCAAGGGTGTCATCGATCCTTGGAAGGGGATAGACATCCCGCTTTGCGACGACGTTCGGTAGTCCACGCAGAAGCGCAAGATCTGGTCCTTTTTCTTTATCAGTACCACAGGTGAGGCCCATGGGCTGGCCGACGGTTGAATTACGTCGTCCCTGAGCATTTCTTCAACTTGGCCTTTGATGACTTCTCTCTCTTTTGGTGACACTCGCTACAGGTGCTGGCAAATAGGTCTAACAGATTGATCAATTATGATGCGGTGTTTGATGATAGATGTTCTTTGCACTTTCGATGACGTGTAAAATATGAGGCGTACTCCCGTATAAGGCTCTCGATTTTTGTTTCTGGTTCGGTGATAGGGCTGCTTCGATGTGGATAGACGCGAGTATGGAATCTATACCGTCAGGGTGCAGTGGTGCAGTCTCAGAAGAATTCAAATCCATAATCGGTACGTAATCGTGCAAGAGACCAACAACAGTTCCCTTCACAAGGTGCTGCCCCTCATTTCGAAAATTTGTCAGGAAGACACTCATACACCCATCACGCAGTAGTACAATACCTCTTGGTGCACAGATCCCTTTCTCGAGTAATAGCCCAGTATTGCTTTCTGCCATTTCTTCTCAGTCGTTGTACACATTGCTTTTACGGTGACAACGATGATGAATCTTGCAGGTACTGTTACATCATAACCTGCAATCTGGAGCGCATCGAATTGTTTTTCACTCTCGAATGTCGCGATGGCGTGTTTCGTCGAGAACGAGACGCACGTTTCCTGCAAGTTTATCACTGCGCCATTGGCTTTCAAAAGTCTATTCCGATAATTACATCTCTCGAACACTCCGACAGGACAATGAAGCTGGCGACGTAAGTGAAGCCGCGTATCCCGACTCTAGAGGTACACATGCCTGCCGGATTGATAAGGTGTCCCCCGGTAGTTCGCACTTGTGGTCTTATCCAAGGGGTCAGGACTTTTTTCAGCGTTCTGGCAAGTCCCCTGCTCATGACGGAATAGTCTGCGCCTGTGTTTACCAAAGCATTCGTTTCGTAGCCGTCTATAATTACCGACAAATCAGAAGCCACGTTACCATTTCCGCACATAGTCTCGGGTCCATCATCACATTTTAAAATCGACAGTGGAGGTTGTTTTATTGCGTCGGCAGCGACCGTACCTCCCCAGGTCGCCGATTCTAGTTTTCCCGAAGCGGGCTTTGAAGAAGTCGCCTCGGAGAGTTTGAAGATGGGCGCGGACTTGGTGACCGATACCTCAGTGGCGCTGTCGACCGAGACTGATGCTGCTGCGAAGATTGAGCACCTTGACGCTTTGACAAGTACTCCTCGATCTCAAAAGGTCGCTCCCCATTCCGTGGACAGGCAGCGTTTACGGGAAAACCCCGAAGTCCAGCTCGGCGATATTCACACATCCGGTAAAGATGGCCAGCTTCGCCGTAGTGATAAAAAAGCGGAATTCGATCAGGAGTGTGCCATACATCAGCTTTTCGGATCCTAGTCTCGGCTGGGGACGACGTAAATTGAGGTTTCGGCAGATGCGTGCTTGCTGCGGCAAAATAGGGTCCAGGGGCGGCGAAAGGAGGTCCAGGGGCGACGAAATGAGGTACAGGGGCACTTCTCAGTACCTCGGCGTACGAGATGTCGGGCTGCATTGGAACCGACGCTTGAATAGGCTGGGCTTGTGGCTGCTGCTCACGGATTGCCTGTCTCACCTCCTCCCGAACAACTTCCGCAAATGACGAGACCGTTAAGGGGTTGCCGTTTAGCTTCTAGAGCTCTTCTCAAACCACCGATCGAATGAGCTCTCTTAATACGTCGATGCCATTCCCGAAGACTGCTGACACCGCGTCTATGGATGCGGCGTTAATATCTCGATTGTAGTGCCTCACTTGCTGTTGCAGAGTCTTTTCAACCGCTGTCACCTCGGTGCAAAATTCAGTGACGTTTCGCGGGGGACATCGGAGCAAACCAGCGAAAATCTCTTGCTTCACCCCGCGCGTCAGGTTCCGAAGTTTCTTGTCCTTGCTCATATTTTGATCAGACCGGCGGAATAACCGGCACATGTCTTCCACATACATTGCGACGCTTTCATTGTTGCGCTGGTTTCTTGCTTGTAAGGCAGCTTCAGCTCTTTCCTTGCGGTCTGTACTCGGGTGTGTGACCAGTAGCTCTCGGTGCAAATCATCCCACGATCGAATGGTACCTTCATGGTTTTCATACCACGTTCGTGCGCTGTCCTGCAATACGAAATAAACTCGGTGGAGCTTGCGTTCTTCGGTCCATTCGTTGCAGTTGGCGACGCGCTCAAAACCCTCCTGCCAATCCTCGGCGTCTTCATGAGGATCGCCATGAAAAGGGTCCGGCGTCCGTGGCTCATCGACAGCGACGTGCTTGGCAGCGACTGGAGACGAAACGGCACGTGCGGCAGTGGTTGGAGACGACATTTCGGTACTCTCACCGGAGACAGCTGGAGACACACGGGGCTCTGGTGGCAGGGGAAATTCCGGCGGCTCACCACGTAGACGACGGCTGGAGCGCTGATAAACTGGCGTGAGCTCAGTTGGTTCGACTGCTCGTAGTTCCAGGCTGCTTCCTCGAAGTACAACTGGGTTTGGGATCATTACCCAGCACGTCCACCAGAATTGTTACGTACAATCCAAATGGTGTACGAATAGCTGTTTATTGGGGCGAACTTGTGCCCGAGAAGTAAAGAAAAATGTAGCGGCGTCTCTAACAGGCGATCAGCAAAAAAAGGGATAAATCTGATGATGATGATGACGATGACTTCTTATGGATGGCGCTCACCCACAAAGGGGGATGGGCCAAGAACCGGGCGGCAGGATACTTAAATGAAACTAAAATGAAAATGAAACCAATCTGAAAAAGTAGTTCAAAAATAATACTACCAAAAAACTATTTGCTGAGCAAGCGGTCAAACCATCTCTTGTTTTTGATAGACACAACTACGAATTATGAACTAAAAATCTGAAAAGGTTGGGATTCACTAGTGTCACACCAGTCCCGTTAATTAGGGAGGCGATCGCCGGGCTAATTCCAAGAGCTGAAGTATCGGCCCCCCGAACCGCACCACGAAAGCGTGGACAATTTAGAAGTGGTCCTTTTTGGCGCGCCAGCGGACGCCGGCTGTGGCCCAAAGAACAAGTCAGAGCCGAGAGTTGATAAACAAACAAATTATATTCTCAATAATGGCAGATCGAAAACAATACACAAAAATGCACACTCCACAATAGTTGCATACAATATGTCACCAATCAAACCAATCAATCAACGTACTACACAATACAATCAGCCACACTTGAAACCACGGACACGGACAACAATACACACTACAATGCAGTCGCATGCATTGAACAACCAAGACACTTAAAGACTAAAGAGATAGAAAACCTATTCAGTCCAAAGTACTTGGAACCAAAGTCTAGATGATACTCTTCCGAGAATCACTCACTCAAAGTCCAGCGTTGTTGTCGTTCCGCAGCCCTCGAAGTTTCTCTTCCAGGAAACCTCGCCGGAGTTTCTCTTCCAGGAAAACTCCCGTCTTCAATAGGCCACTCTCCAAGCTTCAAACTTCTTCGCCGGAAAACACGTCGGCTTCACACACGCAGCTGTTGCCACGCGTCCTCGCTCAATAGCGGTAAACACACGCTCTTGCCTGTACCCCGAGCCTTCACCCAAAGGTGGAAATCCTCTTCATGTCCGGCTTCGTCCCTACGGACCAAAACCTTCGCCGACTACACGGCGGAATCCCTACGCGCTCTGGCGCTCACTTCCGTCTCCTCCTGATCTTTCATCTCGGCTGCTCGGTTAAATACCTTGCGCGTGACATTCCAGACGGTTCTCGTCATTTCGTCGGCGCGATACGCAGCGAAAGCTGGGGAGAGGCGCGAGACGGTTCGACTGTCCTCCCCGGAGGATGATTCAACTCGGTATGACCACGCCCCTTTCGTTCTGGAAATTTCTAGCGCTTGCCCGGCCGCCGCTGTGGGGTGCGGAGGTTCATCGGTGACGCCACGCTTCCGAAAGGAGAGGCGTCGCGCGCCCGGAGAGCCTTGGATGCTTGTTTTCTCTTTTCTCTTTTTTTGACCTCGCGGCGTTTCTCCCGCCTGTTATCGCAAGAATTTGGCGGCGCGCCCGTTTTTAGCGCTCGTTCTGTGACACTGCCTCCCACTTTAAGAATATTATCTCATAATATTCAAAACCCCACAGACGAGCGCGAACAGTCACCACACACTCTCACAGACTGTAACACCATCAGTCGCTCATGACACTTCACATTCACAATAGATCACTTAATACAATTGCACATTGTAATTCAATTACACAACACGTGAAAACACAACCACAAACACATGAGTACAACACTCCACCACACATTCCCAATAATACAAATGTACAAAGATCTCTCATTACAACAATGGTCCAATACTATACATCACATCACAGCACAACACTTCGACACTTGTGACACAGGATAACACAATATTAACACATCATATGTCACTCAGCCCTGTCAAACACATTCCGATTCCACCTCCGCACCTATCCTGTGTATTTCGAGCTGCGCTTGCGTCCTTTCTTGCGGTGCTCGCTCGATCTTTTCTTGTGTTTCCAAGTTCTTTTTCGGCGAGCCCTTTCCAACGACGATATCTGAGGCGTCGTCTCAGCCATCGTTGTCTCTTCCGACACCGTTAACGCGTCATTACATTCGACGGGTCCTGTCTGTTTATTTACCCGCTTGATCTTACCTCTACATTTTGCCCGGCTGGCCAACTCCGTCTCCTTTACACTGTCGGTCGGTTGAGATCGTGCCGACGTAAGACCGGTTGCTCGGCCCGTGAACTTATTCGACACGATCGTCTTCTCCTCCGCTGTCTCTTGCGCCGCAGCTTCACCTTGGGCTCTAGTGAGATCCGTCACGGGGTGCTCCTCCACTGTATCTCGCGGCCGCTGTGTTGGCGAGGGCTCTATCTTCGGGTCTTCTCCCAAACATTCTGGATCACTTGGCCCTCGCGCCCCGTCGATGTTTCCGATGACAAGGTCATACAGGGGGGTCGTCATGCATAAAGCAGTAACCTTCCCGCTGGAGTACGGGGTTTCAACCTCAATTTCTGCTTCGGGAAGCATCCGAACCGTATGGTCAATTAGGCAAACCGGCTTCGTTCTGCCTGTCAACTCACTTTCCCGTACCAAATTTCTCCGCACGATAACCGTGGAGCTACCGGTGTCTCTTAGAACCGTAATCTTCTTGCCCGCAACCTTTCCAGGCAGTGTTGGCATTCGCTTCGTAACACCGGTCGACTGTTTTGACATTACAGCACCAACAATAGGAATTTTCTCGCCCATTTTTTCAGTTCTACGAATCCGTCGGTGACGGCATTATTAACGGATTTCGGTGCCACTTGCACACAGGATACCTGGTGAGTTTGACTCACTCCGTTCCGACAAGCGTCTGCTTTGTGCCCAGTCTGACCACACTTAAAACATTTTACTGCCGTAAGGCTCGTAAAGATCTTTCTACAGTTTTTCGCGCGATGACCCACTCGGTTGCACAAAAAACATCGCGGAATGCTCTCTGGTGCACGCTTCTTTTCTTCGGGAACCAATTTCTTCGAATCATCAGGACACTCCTTCTTGACCTTGGCCAAATTAGTTCCACCTTGCGCTTCCAAGAATTTATCAGCCCAATTCAAGCATTCCTTCAAGTGACTCAGCCTTCCTCTCTTTCAAGTACAGCGACAGGCTTGGGTGGCAACTAGTAAGAAATTGTTCTTCAATTAGGAGCTCTCTAAGCTCATCGTACTCCTGCGCTGTCCCCGAAAGTTCAATCCATCTGTCGAAATAATGGCAAAGTCGGGCGGCATACTGCGTAGCCGTCTCCCCATCAGCTGGCTTTCCTGTCCGAAATCTGTCCCGGAATCCTTCCACAGTGAATCTAAATCGCTTCAACAACGCAGCTTTCACCTTTGCGTAGTTGGCTGCATCGGTCGGCGTCAGCCTACCGTACACACTGAGCGCTTCACCACTCAAGCAAGTACTCAAAGCAGTTGCCCATTGCTGTTCCGGCCAATTCTGGCTCTTCGCAATCGTCTCAAATCTGTGGAGGTACGCGTCTAGGTCGTCCTTCCTTTCATCAAACGCTACGAGCAGCTTGCTTGGGTTCAAGCGGAAGCCGTGATCCTCCCGTTCGCTGCTTTCAACTCTAGCTTGGACGGGAGTTCACTTCGCTGTTGCAAACGGAGCCGCTCGAGTTCCATCTCGTGCTGCCGCTGCCGCTCCCTTTCCTCTCTTTCTTCTTCAGCTGTCGCTCCCTCGCTTCTCTTTCTTCTCTCGCCCTTTCGGCTGCCAAACTTCCCTCTCCAGCTCCAACTTCAACTGCTGCTCTCTTTCTTCCTTCAGCTGTCGCTCCTTTGCCTCTCTTTCTTCTTTCACCCTTTCAGCTGCCAACCTCTCTCGTTCCAACTCAGCTGCTTTTTCTTCCTTGGCCCTCTCTGC
>WOVY01014935.1:0-151465 GCA_013436015.1 Rhipicephalus annulatus
GCTTGAAAATGCCTTCCTAAGCGTTATATATTTGTTTTACTTCTATTAACTCAACCGTCCGTTAAGATAAATCCAAGCCGCTAAGCAGCTCCTTCTTACTCAATGCCTGAATTGAGGCCTGTAAGCTTTCTCTAAAAATAGTAAACATGTTTATCAACGAATGAGGTTTCTTTTACTCCTTTACATTGTTAACCCCCGACTGCAAAGTAATGTTTTCTGCAGTAAGGTTGTCCTTTAAAAATAAATAGCAAAGGAGAGAGTAAAGGAAAAGCCATTCAAGCTCATTTTTTGTTCTTTCAGGCGCGACCACAATGGCTCCGAGTACAACAGTAGGAAATGCTGTTTGCTCGCCAGAGCACTCCGTTTACCTCATTTTCAGCATGCCCCGATTGTTGCGCAGTGTCTCGCAGTCCTTGAAAAATGGCGTGAAGCGCTTCATTCATGTATATAGCTGTCAAGTCCACATTGTGGGAAGCCTCGTCATTTGCGACTTCCAGTGCCTGCTGGTTATTCTCTGTGTTGGATGAATAAGCTGCGAGCAGAAATGTTTGCTTGGATTGACATTGTGAAGATCGTTTCATATTAAAATCACATACAGATGACTTGGCGGTTTGGTAGTATTGTCATCTTGTTTTAGAAGGGGTACATTGTTTGTAATATCTCAAGCGTTGCGTATCAAAATCAAATACTAACATCCATTTCAAATCTCAATCGTTTCAGAGCCATATCAACACTCAATGTACTTCGTAAAAACGTTCCTGAATCTGCGTCAAATATTGTAGAGATACCTATTACAGCATGTAGTATTGCGTGGAGAAATATAGAAAGCTGCAAGGAAGTGCGAAAGGAAGTAAACAGGAAGTAAGGTGAGAAAAAAAAATGTGGAGAGTTGTTGGTAAAGAATAGTATACATAAGTAATAAATTGTAGTATAACAACGAGATGGGATAAAAGCATACATTAAGAGGAAGACAAGGCCACTACCTCCGATGGCACACAAGTCTTAGCCCAACTAGTGTGTAGTAGCCCCGCTTTTTCTTTTCATTATATTCAAATGAATCACCAAACTGTTGCGAGCAAGTGATCGATATGCACAGCCTGCTTTAATTCACCACACATGTTCTATAATGTGTTCTAGTTACGTCATTCCAAGCTGGTAGGTAACCGGAGCACCAACACACACACACACACACACAAAAACAATCATTCACTATGGCATGCATAAGGCGCTCATCAAATCTAGATTGCTGATACTATAAATGTGCCGAGGCAGTAATGTCACCACCGCTCAATTCATGACCCATATGTTGGTCAGAGTCAAACTCTCAGACCAATCTTTGCTGCTATGATTACGTGACGTTGGGGACTGGGCTCCGCCAGGACTGCGGTCGCTACTGCGGATCGACTGCGTCTGTGACGTTGTTGTCACTTGGTGGCGGCAAACACCAGCGACAAGCGGTCAGACCAGCTTAGGGTTACTCGGCAAGCCGAAGATGCCGCCTGAGTCAAATGACTTCAATCAAACAATCAATCAATCAATCCTTTTCGTGTCTATTTCATAAACAGACAGGGAAGCGGCGAATAAACGCTGTCTTCCGACATCTTGACTACCCCGCATTATCCATTTACAAAGGCTGGCGGAATCACAGTGACCGTTTGATTTACATATAATTGGAAAAAAATAATAAAAATGTTAACTTTTGTAAGAAGTAGTAAATCATTTGGAAACAAAGACTTAAAGAAGATAAAAGCAACAAGCGTAAAAATTTTATTAGAATATTTGAAGAATGAAAGAATGTATTCACGTTGCAACAATTAGCGTTTATAAATTTTAAGGGTAACTTGCCTGAGTAGCAAAAAAACGGATCAAAATTTGTCAATGTGTATTTATTGAAGCGGAAAGGCATGGAAAGACAGAATGATTGCATTAGACTTCTAGCCTTCGCTTGAGGCACCGTCATTATCAGCTTGGAAGTGGAGGAATCGACAGAAGTTAGTCGACTGTTCCCCCGCCTATGCTTAAGGAAACTGTCAGACTTTAAACAATATTCATTCATTCACTCACTCACTCATGCATATTTGCCTAGTTTCGAAAATCGCCAAATGCCTCACCGCAGATTGCCATGCATCCAATCACGCAGAGTAAGGATAAACTTTGCTTCATGACGTCTGCAAAAAAGTAATAATAGAGAACAGTTGACGATAATTTCACACGGTGTTCAGTGCTCATAGAAGAGCTTCAAAGATTTGCGATCTCGAAATAAATAGAGAAAACGTGCCCAATGAAGTTGATGTCATTTTTGAAATTTCTTGGATTATTCTTGTTTTACAAAGCTGCTCACGTCGGCCACGACAGAAGAAAAGCTACAATGCCCTTCTGCTGATGCATAGGGCACAGATTCTACTTCTGGTGTGGCGGTCGCTTTTTGGTGCAGGCGAAATAGTTCGAGTCAATGTGCTGTGCAATGTCAGCATATGTTAAAAACACCAGATGATCAAAGTTTCCAGAACCCTCCACTACAGCATCTCTCATAATGATGTGATTTCAGAACGACATAAATCAGATATCATTTACGAAGCTACTCTTGTCACCTTGCTAGATAATTAGATAATCAATAGGATTACATAACGTAAAAGGAAGCAGTGGTTATTGAAACTTCAGTTACCTTCAGTACAATTGATTTTTTCTCTTTTATATACATACCTGTTTGGATTTGATAATGCACATGACTGTTAGATACTGGTAGAAACTCAGGTTATCGTTTTCTTTTCTGAAGTGACCTAATCGCAGAATTAGTTGTGTACCTTCTGGTTTTTAAACTTTATTATACCTATCGTGTGGCACTATGAGACAAATGCGAGAAATAAGCACACAACCACAAACTTGCTACTTGATTATTGAAAAAAAGCACGTCATGGTGACAGCCGTGCGTTGTGGGGACAGTGAGCGCGAAAAGAAATAAGTGAGTATGGACGCCACAAGAAAGTATGAAATTTGATTGTTCATGCAAAACGGTCGTATGAAAAGATTGATGGGATATTTCTTGCGAATGGCAAGTAGGTGGATAGCTTGTTCGAGAACGTCATGCAGGCCCACCTAACCAACACATCGCTCGTGTTTCTGACGTAGAAGGTTGTTTTGTTAATCTGCCGATGCTAACATTTAGTTAACCTCCCGGCTTTCTCTTCAGATTCATTTCTCTGCCGACTGAATAAGAGTGTCCACTAAAGAATAAATAAAGCGTGATTGACACACTCTTAGACAATCAGACTTTCTCAAGGTGGAAGCTCATATACTGTCGATAAGGCTCATGCTTGAGAACCATGATTAGCTATTATGATATTCTACCTCAGCCGTAGATAACCCAAAATTTGGATCATATACGATAGAGTATGGATAGCGCGAGACGGTATATGTTTTATAGCTCCAATGTGGGAACAACCAAGAAATGCTAGTACACCAATCAAACTCGTAATATTAGACCGCACGATTATGAAGATGTGCATTTAAATGGGCACTCTTCAAAGTAGACGAAAGGTGGGGTGGTATGCAACAATTGGTATGTTTTCTCAAATTACCAGAACTTGAAGTCTCAAAGACTTTCTTTACTATAAACCACAAAATTTCAGCAACAGAAGTGCTAAGTGTGCAGCGAGAAAGAAGACTCATGAAAGTCTCAGAAGTTTTGCTGGTGTTCTAAAGTGAACTTCGCCTCTAATTCACACACTGCAATAATTTCAGAAGGAATAATAAAACGTCCATCGTACTTGGCGTCGTGGTGGAGCTGTGACTGCTGCCGGGCTAGCTTTGTCTTGTCAACGCGAAAATATCACTTGCCGTGTTGTAAAAAAGCTTCTCTCAACAAAACATTCACTGCGCTTTACATTAGTGTTTCATCGGCTGTTCTGAAGAATACTTATACCCGCAAAATTGTTATCAGTATGTAGCTAACCTTAAAAAAATGAAACGAAAATATGACAGATTAATGTAAGTCAACTGCTTATTGGACCATATCTATTATTCTTTTTCTATCCTCGAAGTTCCCAGAAAACATTTACTGCCGTACAGTTCCGCCTATTGTGTGTTATGTAGAGGTGTAACGTGGAGAAACATTTACAGTTGCGCGATGATCTGGTAATGCAGAGGAATCCAGAAGGACGACTTTGGAGGAATAGTTTTTACTTTCATGAACCACGTTGGCATTAACGCTGTAACGTTAAAAAGCTCGTTTCGGGGAAAGTTGGGTGCCGGCGCCAGCGTTGGTGTTAGTGTCGACGTTGGCGTCGGAATAGCTGACAGCGTCACTCGTTGTGATTGGAGCATATTGTTTAGCCACCGGAAATAGACAAATATGAAAAATACATTTATTATAAAAACACTCTGACCGAGGGTCAAACTGACGCCATCGGCTTGGAAAGCAGGTGCTCTACGACAGAGCCATGCTATTTCTTGCAACTGCATCGAAAAAAGAAAACGCTATATGAATTTCATGTAGTGCAGCCAGTCTCCTTACATCCTGCAACATTAGACAGTTATTGTTTAGCGTTAGCGTGATAGCGTAGGTTAAGAGAATGCCATTACAGGGCAGCAAACGTTCGTTGCGGGCAGCGTCCTCTAGTTTAGCGGGATAGCGTTTACGTGGTTTACGTGTCCCAGCTGGGATGGTGGCGCCACCTATTAGATGGTTATTGAGTGAATTAGTGAAATTGAAAAGAACACGAGGATGTTTGCCTCTGCCACCATGGGAAGCATAGTTAGAAATTTATTTTAGTGATAATAAAATAAATATATATGAACCACGCACCAAACGCGAAAACATCCTATGTTGCCGATTTGTTTACATCAATCTTGTAGTTAGGCCTAGACGCGTTAGAAATGGGAAGCTATTTCAAAATACGCCAACTTATTCTTGTTACCCCCTGCTCATACTTATTATGGGCAAAAAAAACGTTCGCTTTCAGTGCGATATCTTTTTGGAATGCGTTACCTTCTAGCATTAGGCATTGTACTTCATTTCCTTTTTTCGAAAAGTCCAACAAAAATAATTTTCTGGAATAACCATACTTGTGATCGTTTACCTTTTGACTAGTTTGTTCTTCGGCTCTTTTTTACCATATTGCATGTTTTGACTTGATTTGTGATATAAAATAGTATTTTGATGTCCGTATATTGTAAGAATTTTCTGTTGCTCTGTATATATTTTACCGTCATTTTGTATTGACAAACGGAGAGTCACACTTAAGTTCCTGGCTCCGGGATCCTCGTCTATATATCCTAGATTCTGTAACTTGTTTTTGGAAAATAATAAACTTGAAACTTGATGTTAAGCCTCAAATCAACTACATCAACTCTCTCGATACTATGCGGCAACGTACGTAGTACTGTGCTCATAAGAGTTAAATTGAAACTTGTGATTAGTGATACCAACGCAAACATATTGGTGTTGACCATGGCCGGGCTAGAGGAGTGGCACGGGCAGTGCGCACGTGCCACTACTCTAGCCCGGCCGTGCGAAAATATGGACAACAAAAAATTAATAATTTTGAATTATTTTCATTTTAAATATATTATCCACTGAAACGATTGAACAAACAGATATAATGGTGGTGTGTTGTTGGCGCTAAATAAAAACAATATTTTTTTTTGCTTCTACTTCCATACTTATAATGTTGTACTACTGTCAAACACTAGAAACACATTATCGTTGTCTGTGACCTTCCTCATATTTGCTGAAGCTCATTGTCAGACAGCCTGCTTCATAGTTTGTACCGAATTAACTTTCGCTTTCTCGGAGCAAAAATCTTGCTGATTAGCGATTTAAACTTCCCGCAAATCAATCGGACGTGCGCATCCCTACTGGGCTTATATTCAGTTTACATTGAGATTTTTGTCCTAATAAAGGAGCGGGTTTATTAGGACGTGTCCATTGTAATACTTCTTTTTTTCGCCTTGCGTCATAAAACGTTTTGGTGAAGCAGAAATACTTGCTGAAAACTTGCATTGAGATGTCGTTCCTTAGTAAAGTTGAGACATCCGTCGTTGTGATTGCTATCATATTGTAGAAAATACAAGTGAATATTTCATTGGAACGGTAGTTGGCGCATTTGTGTTTCTCATATTCATAGCCGTGAACATCATATAGCTCACACTCTATCGTGCAGGAACGTTTCTGCGTAGTCTTTTTTCTCAAATTATCAGCCTACATATGTACTGGGTTGTACACCTTACAATTCCCTAAAATGCAGTGCATACAAGTGCGCTGTGATTGAAAAGAACACAAATATTAGCGTTAAAAGGCGAAATCAAAGTATCTATAAATTGAAGGGTTGTGATTCCGCAAAGTGCACAAAAGTATCGACAGATAGTGCTCGTGTTACGCAGTTTGCAGAACGTTTCGAGTAGTTGTCGACACAATTTTTTGTGAAAGAAAGCAATATGTCTAGTCTTTTGATACGCAACCTTTCCAATACTCGTTAGACGTCTTTGTAGATACAATCAGAGTAGCTCGGGGCTCTTGCCAGAAGAAGCATGTGACCTTGATTTCCAGTAAACTGGTGATATTGCGTTATATCATTAGTGCCCTTTGCATTAGTTAAATCTGAGGATAGAGTGCTTCGGACCACAAAATTTTATAAATCTTAAGCCTGGACAAGTTTTATTTAATTGGTGTGCCCTGCTTATTTTCGCACAAATGTTGCACTGAACTATTCAGGCAAAATTTGTCGACCTCATCGTAATTCGCTAAACAGTACAGCGGCCATGGAGTGCCCCTGAAGCGGCACAGATTTCATTACCCTATTACGTTGAAAAATTATTTTTAAGCTGCTGCTCCTTTTATTCTTCTTCGTCAACTTCCTAGAAAACAGCTTCCTTGCCCTTTTTGTTTTGTTAGATTCAACATACGCACTTCTCTCCCAAATGGCGGTAGAACTACACGACGATTCGAGAATGCTTTCGAAGAAATTTGTGAACACCTAGCAAAAGACTGCTCCGCACAAATATGATAGGACCTGTAGTCTAAATCGCGCATGTGCTTACATATTGCTGGCTAGTTACGCTAATACCAGCAGACTGTAAAACCCTGTAACATGGCCTGTTAACCAGCATCGCGTATGCATCTATTCAGCCGAAATGTTTTGCACTACCTGCCTCAGTTGGTACTAGAAGGAAATGGTCAGCAAGACATCCCCATACCGGAGTGTCACCTGTAGTTTCTCTACTAGGTTCATTCCAACATAAAGGTGACATTGAAGCCCTACTGCGGATATGATAAAATCTGAACGACAGCCTCTGTTACGTATTGGCTATATCGGCACCATATGCATTACGTCTAACCAGCTAACAAGGCTATCTGCTGGTGTTGGTTGGGTGCGCGGTATGTATATCACTACGGGCTCTTCAATCATTTCGACCTATTCGGATTTCATCCCCTAAAACAGTGAGGGACACCCGGGGCAGAACACATTGCAAAGTTAAAAATAATTCATGTTTCTTTAAGATAATTTTTTGAAGATCAACAGGATAACCTGCAAAACATTATATAGGAATATTGTGTATGAAATTGTACGGGTCGTGTGCGTAGTCTCAAGAACTACGTAGTCTCAAGTGCGTAGTCTCAAGGCGTTCGAAGGCATCGAAGGAAACATGATGGTCACGCAAAAGACCTCAGTTAAAAATAATGACTCCTATGCCAGTCGAACGCGTGCTGGCGTTCGAAAAGAAACAATCAATATGGAATATTCTCTTCAAAGCGGGTACCTCAGAAAGCTTGAAAAAATTTGTTTCTTGCACGAACAGCTAATCACACTGCACTGAGCGTGTGAGAGCCAATACCTCAGGCTGTTTTTGTGGATTGTGGAAACCTTGAACTTTAAAAGTAATAACTTTTAGAGCACGAGCCATGGGGAAAATTGAAACGTAATAGAGGATCACGTAAATGCAGGGATAACTTTAGCAAGCGTGGCAGCCGGTGCCCCGCGAGCGGCTGAATCATTTTCTGTGGCCAGGTGATCAACCGGAGGTTGGGGGCTTGCGGGACTACGTCGAAGTTCGCAGGGGACGTCTGTCTCTGTGGGGGGGGGGGGCTTCTAAGTCACTAGTAGTTATCCGGTGGCGTTTGGCGTCCGAGTTCTTCAGCGAGGATGTTACAAAGGCGTCTACACTGTCCTGGCTTATGTCACTGGGGCTGGTGTCTTCGTCAATTTGTTGGGGTGCCTTACTCGTGACGCTGTTGGAGTTCTCGTTGATTCAAGCGTCGTCGTCTTGAGATTTAGACTCCTCGATGACACCTGAACTTGTGGTCGACTGAGCAGTCACGCGAGAAGCCTCAGAAGCAATATTTCCATATGAGACGCCTTCCTCACGAGGTTCCTTGTCTGACGAGAGCTTGGGTTGTGATTCTTCAGAAATGGCCTCAGGACGCGGGGAACTTGAGCTTTCAGAACCTGGAGGAATTACCAGGTCCGCAATTATCGGGGCCGCAGTAGGCGTCTGCTGCAGCGTCGTGAATGGCGCACCTTGATCGTGGTCGGTTACCGCGGCTCGCGTTGACGAACCATCGCACCTGTTCTTAGACGGCATTCCTGGCTGAATTGGAGGGAAATGCTTGGACACCGCCTCGGAATACGACGGCCTGATGGTGCAGGCGACAGTGGAACGCGGGTCCCCACAACGGTGACACGGTAACGAGCAGCCTTTCCCGTCGTGGCCATAAACACCGCACCTTCAACAAAACGGAGCTGTACAGTCCATGTGGAAGTGCCCACTGCCTCCACATCGACGGCACACTCGCTGGATTCCTTTATAGTCACAGATACCTTGATGGCCTGTGACCTTGAGGTAGTTGGGCACCGATGACGATGCCTACATTTCTATGCGGACGTATCACGTTCAGTGGTCACGGTTGGGCGCGGTCGCATGAGTCCTCTGGTGATATGCAACATCTTGCCGTAGGGGGCAGTGCTTCTGAGAGGATTCCGTTGGGGACGCGGTATGGCAGGAACAGGACAGTTACCTGGGTAACTTGGGGTCCTAGGGGTACGATGGCGACGCGCTCTCTTCGGATGGTGAGGTGTGACGCGTCCACGATTTTAGCCAGCGTGGCTTCGCTGTTCACGGTGACTTGATAATTCCGGCCTCCGAAGTGCTGGACACAATAAACTTCTTCGATTTCCACTATTGAAGACGTCGCGTCAATGACGTCTTCGAGACTTGCCCCCTAGGGGACGACGACATCGAAGGCTAATACCTTCTTGGGTGGCTGACTTGCCATAATGGGTACCCACCAGCCTAAGGACGCTCTTAAACTTGCTGCTTAGCACGTCACCAAACCATCTTCGCGTCTCTGAGCACCACCCGCACAGCGTATCATGCATAGACCCGAACTCTACAGCGAGTCCTGGAGCGACCAGTCCCGGAGCAACAAATGAGACAGTGGAGCAGTTCTTCTGCAGTTTAATAAATTCTACCTCGTAAGAAGTTACAGTAAGAGTCTGGAAAGCTGTGCGAGTTGACTAACGATGTTATTTTGGAATATTTCTAATACTTATAGTACTTTATCTGATCAACCCATGCGACAACACTAACGTTTCCCAACGCATATTTAGCATTTAGCATGGCTACCATTCATGGAAAGCCAAGTTTCTTAAAATACGATAGGTTTTCTCTGCAGTTATGGTTTTAGGATGGATTAAATGTTATGCTGGGCTCTGCGAATTGCCAGAGTGCCTGCACCCCCTCCTGCTTATGACATCAAGTACATTGTATATAGCAATAAAGAAAATGCAGCCTGAAACTGAGCATTGCAAGAGTTTAGTCTTTGTTACATGTTCTCGCCGCCTAAGTGGAAGCACAACCACCGACTGATAGAAAAAAAGAGTACCCAGCCGGTGATAGTGGCACGAGGGAGGTAATAGCGGCATGAGGGTAGGTAATATTGATAGTGACATGAGAGAAGGTAATATTTGAAGTAATTCGTTTTGTAAGTATTTTTAACCTTTTGCAAGCCAGGCTAACTTTTCAAAAGTTCGGCTTAGTAGTAAAAAAAGATATGTCTTGACTTGGTAACGCTGGAACGGGCTTCTTGAACGGCCCTGGAACGGCACTGGAACGGGCATCTGCATGATGCCAAAGTAGGGAATTCCAGCGTGGATCATGGCCTGCGACGCAGGTGGCGTCCAGAGGTGATGCCTTATATGCATCGTATTTCCCACAACTTAAAAATATAGCGAGTAAACATGGTTGCCGATGGTGCTCTCTGCTCCGCGTAAGCTGGCTGGGCTTTGCCCCAGAATCTCCTCTGGCGAGAAGAAATTCCAGCGGTTGCTGAAAGAAGCACAAGTTTGTGTGTGTCAAATGTGTGACCCGGGCTGTCTACGCAAGATTGTTGTCATAAAGGAAATTTTACCTAGGTCATACGGGGCGTTGCATGAACGACCGTGCAAGATAACGTGTGCTTTCACTTAGAAAAAAAAATTGGCAGTTGCCACGTACAGTGGGAATCGATGGTATGCGAAGCAAGAATGAGAAATGTTTATTTCTCACTTTACAATCACCACAACGTTACGAGGTGAAGGTAAATGAAGCCGTACATCACTTCCGTGTCGTGACTACCATGCTTGGATGTGTCGTTTACTTTCATCGTCTATTCACGTCACGTGATACCAAATTTAGAATATGTGGAGCTAGCGAAATAGCCGCACGCACACTATGAGCGTGGTGTGTTGTCATGTTCTTAAATGACAAGCGTTTCAGGATTATCATGTTTGCACCAGTCATTTATTTCGTCCTTTCCTGACGTCACGGAACACCAAATTTGGTTTATGTGGAGGCAGGAAAACGGCCGCGAGCGCATCATGAAGAACCAAATATATTCCAATGTAGCGATGACGCAAGCGCATGCTGGGCACAGTGACGCTACCCTAGCGAAACGCGAGCACTCTATAGTCTGACGCCAGGCGCGACAAGCGCCCGTCGCGCTGCTCGACGGCAATCAGCTCGAAATGCGACGTGCTGCATTTCGCGCCGATGCCATAAAGTGACATTACTCCATGCCAATGTGTTACCCAGACAACGCTACGTCTCCCTCTTTTAGGGGCGAAGCTCCTTATGGCGTGGCTTGTGCGTCCCTCGTAGTACGTAACCACCAGTGACACATACCCGAAATAGGTATAACAATTGACCGCCAAGGTGGTGCCGGTGATAGATTTCTTCTCTGCGTTGTTTAACAAGAAAAAATAGTGCTCAATGTGCAAGCCAATGACTGCTAATGGGGAATGAGAGACAGGAGCATTCGGCATTTAGTCAACGCGCACGCTGCGATCCCCATTAGCAGCTATTAGCATGTACATTGAGCACTATCGGACAAGAAAGGGTAGCTACATTATACTCGCTGAGTGTAACCTCCTTAGGTTTAGAAAGGTTTAGCGAGCGTTGAGCCGCAGCGCCATGAATACAATGAATTAGTATATACCAAGAATGAATTCGAGGTGGTTAAAAGGGGGAAGCAGATACGAAGCGCAAGCCGTAGGAAATTAAAAGCTGAATCCTCCTGTCTCTCATTTCACATTAGCAGCCACTGGCATGTACATTGAGCACTATCTGACAGGAAAAGGTTGCTACGTTATACTCGCAGGGCGTAACCTCCTTGGTTTTAAAAAGGTTTAGCGAGCATTGGGCCGCAGTGCCATGAATACAGTGAACTAGTATATACCATGAACTCGAGGTGATTGAAGGTGGGAAGTAGACCCGAAACGCAAGCCGTAAGAAAGTGCGCGTGTGCCACCTCTCGTTTAATTCTTGGAATATCCACTGAATGGCGGTGCTTCTATATGGGAAATATATGATAAGATGCGAGATGGTGGGACTTGGAGTGTTGAATAGATGGACGAATGGACACACAGACAGATGCATGGATGGACGCATGAATGGACGCAGAGGTGGATGCATGAACGAACGCATGGACGGGCGCACGAACAGACGCATGAACGGTCACACAGACGGACGCATGGACGGACAAATGCTTCGCCCCACTCTCCATCATTCACTCCGTGAATATGCTGCCATTTTTTTGTGACGGAGGAACGCCGGAGGTGCTGAAACGCGCATGCGTGAAAGCAACGCAGAGCGGCGCGCGCCTCTGAGTATATTTCAGGACTGGCGTCTGGCGTGGCAACGACGGCGTGACGCCATCAAATGAACGCCGGTGAGCACGCGCACCGCGTCATGTCAAAATGTATTGGCGCCTTGACTGTGGCATGTAGTCATGTTTTCACAAGACACGCACCTCATGATTATCATGTTTGCACCAGTCACACACATTCATCATCAATTGACGTCACGTAATACCAAATTTGGCATATGTGAACCTAGCGAAACGGCCACAGAAATAGCCGTGAGCGCAACTTAAGTGTGGAATGTGTTCATCTTGTTACATGACACGCATGTCGTGATTATCATGTTTAGATGACTCATTCACCTATGTCGTCCGTTTGCGTCACGTAATACCGAGTTTGGCACATGTGAAGCTAGCGAAACGGCCGCGAACGCCTAAGAGCGTATAGCATGTAGTCATGTGGTTGCCTGACACGCATCTCCTGCTTATCATGTTTACAACAGTATCATACCTTTATCACCAATTCACGTCCTGTAAATAATAAATTTGGTATAAGTGAAGCTAACGAAACGGCCGCCAGTCCATCATGAGCGCAGCATGTAGTCATGTTGTAACGTTACACGCATCTCATGGTTATCATGTTTGCACCTGTCGCATACGTTCGTCATCCATTCACGTACTGTAATACCAAATTTGGTATATGTGACGCGAGTGAAACGACCGCGAGCGCATAATGAGCGTGGCTTGTAGTCTAGTTAGCACATGACACGCATGCCATGATTTTCAAGTTAGGGTCTGTTTCTTGTGTTTACCATGCAGTCATGTCATACCAAACCAGTTTTGCAACTTGCATGTGAAGAAACCACCGCAAGAGCTGCTGGACCATGAAATGTAAAACATGCTATTCATGACGTATACCTATCATGATTTTCATGTTGTAACTAGTCAAATGTGTTGTTCATACAGTCATATTATTCCATACTAAGTTTGCTATCAATACCATTATCCAAACGGCCAGAAGAGCTAAATGTCCTAGGTGGCTAGATGGATAGATAAATAGATACGCTCAATGTCGCCGAAATTCGCTAAGAAATGCTTTGCATTTAAAACAGGAAAGCGCGTTTCCCCGCTGCATTACTAAGCTTGCATGTGCTAACCGATTTAAATCTCTTCATGGAAACCTTCTGTATTTCTGAGGAGGAAATGGTTGTGTTAGCGACACCTAAATACCGTCATTTCGTAGAGAGCTTAAATTTTTGCGTGTCTTCTTGGTAGTTGTTTGGTTTTGACCATGTGACCGATGGGCTATGTCCTTTTGTGACAACATCGTTGAACGGGGACGAGTAATAAATCTCAGTTAAACAATTCCGCTTGTCCATGTCCAATCTTCTCTCATTGTCTTTATTAGCGCACACCATTTTACTTTGTTAAGATGCCAGAAATTCACTGATGGTTGCTAAACTGATCTCTTTATTTGTAACTATAGGGAATCATGAAATGTGTACTTGGTCTCTGAATATCACCACAAGTGTTCGAACATTTCATCTTGTATCAGCCCGCATTGGTATAATCCTTTGATGAATTATTTTAAGTATGTCTCAAGAGGCACGTGATTAAAATTTTGTGAGTGTTTGTTTACTCAAAGTGTCTGAGGTCATGATATTCATTTTAGTGTCGACAAAATGTGATGCAACAACAGAACTGTTACTATTCTCACAAGTGAAGAAAATTCATGAAACTTCTCATGAAAGTTCGCCGTCTTCTAATAACAGCTCTGAATCAACTTTATGACTCAGAAACATCTTGGTTCTGCATATTTTTGGCAAACATTGATACTGAAGTGAGTATATTGAGTTGTGCAATACAGGTGAAATATTTCCACCACATATGCGTAGCCAAACTGACAACATTTGTACAGGTAAACATGTCAATTTCTTTGATCCAGACATGGTCTCAGAGGTTTATTTTTTCCTGCCACAGATTGTTTGGTATGACGCTGATACATGGCGCTAGGCATGTGCTTATGGCTTTTGTACTCGTAAAGATGGGGACGAGGTACCGTCCTGCTGAAAAGTTCCCGGGCCACGCTTTCATAAAAATACTAGAGATAGTAGCCTAAGAACATTTGCCTCACCCACCCCTTTGTATACGAGGTACACGTTACATCTCAGTGGATGAGAAGTGCTTATCGATAGAGACGCACTTTGCAAGGAAGTATGCTTAGCTTGATGGTATATTTATTTATTTTTATTGGATTTATCAATACTGCAGGCCATTATGCTGCCCATGAAGGAGGAGCACGTACAATAATACAATGACAAAGCATTTCCAAAAGACTAACAATGCAGAAAAAAAATGTACAGTGCAAGACGCTTGCTTCACAAAACAATTTACACAAGTTATAATGACAAGAAACTGTCGATAAATTAACAGGGCACTACAGACATCATGAGATTCACGAGAAAATTGCAGAAAACGTTGAAGCACTGCTCGTATATATATATATATATATATATATATATATATATATATATATATATATATATATATATATATATATATATATATATATATATATATATATATATGCGGGAATTTGACAGACACGCGGAACACCTAAAGCATTTGAAACAAAATTATCCGGAAGACATTATTGACGATACCATACTACGTGCTCGCAACGTGAACAGGAATGATATAATTAAGGGACCAAACAGAGTATCTAAAACGACTTCCCAAACGAACCTTGTTCTAACTTACTCCTCACCAGCGCAACGAATCAACAACATACTTTCCCGCCATTTCAACATAATCAGGCAAAGCAAACGAATAACTTCTATTTTCGCGAAGCCACCTCACGTGGTGTGCTAACGGGATAAAAATCTGAAGGACATTCTTGTCAGAGCAAAAACAAACACCCCCAAAATTCAATCAGGGTGCCATCTCTGCGGAAAAGCTCGATGCAAGGTATGCCCACAGATGGTCACAACAGGTGAATCCAAAGCGAACTTCTCGGATTTGAAATTCTGCATAACTGAAAGCCTTAATTGTGACTCCAGTAACGTAATATACATTCTACATTGTAACATCTGCGGACAAGAATATATCGGGCCAAACAGACACGCCATTTCGGCTGCGGTTCAATAATCACCGGTACCACGCCACTTCACTGCCGAAGTTACCTTTATCTAGACATCTGCGCCTGCCAAACCACAGTTTTGAAAATAGCGTAACTCTTTTGCAGTCCGGTTTCTCAAACAGACGCGAGCGCGAACAGCGTGAGGCATATTTTATTTTCAAATTTCGTACAATTTCATAGCCGGCATCAAAAAGGACCCCGGAAAACTCAACTGCCTCCGAGAAGTAAGCCAGGAGAAAATTGGTGACAAAGATTGATAGCTGGAGACCATGCTTTTTTCTGACTGACTCGTACGTGTACACTGTCCTTTCTTGTGTGTTTTTTTTCCACATGCACATACAAAGTGTTTACCTTCGCCTACCACTTCATGACCATTGAAGGGAAACGGACGAAGATTAAAGGTAAATAGCCGACCGACCCATTAACGAGAAACCTTTCCTTTACGCACGCCGCCCGCCGCCCGCCGAACGACCCATTACGAGGAAACCCCTTTCTTTACGCACGCCGTCACGGACCCTCCCGGCACCGCGGCGACAATCTTGGGTGGCCCGACACACGTCAAGAACTGAACAGCACGTGATATGAACCGTATGTGGATGTAGACGGACAGTTGGCTTCGTTCTCAGTGTTGACAGTGGTTCTTCCTCTTTTTCACTTTCTTTCTTTTCTTTCTTTTTTTCGGCTTTTTTCTGCCCTTTTTTGTTTTTTTTTCCTTTTTCTAGTTCCCTCTCACTCTCGCAAACGTCTTTCAAGGCGAGAGGGACGCGGCAGCAATGAAGTTTGGAAGCTCATGTCAGTATAACTCATCCCCTGATGAAGGGAGGACCCCTCCCCAAACTGTAGGGAAATAAATATATTTATCCTTGTTGACAACGCTCCCGTTGTGCTATATCCTCTCTCTCTCTCTCTCTCTATATATATATATATATATATATATGTATTGCAACAACAAGGTTGCGTAAAAACACAGGTTATTATTCCAGAAACGTTAGCCGCAACAAACTGGTACAGGCAGGAACCCGGCAAGCACGAGCCACACACGGACGTCAACGTCTTCTTTCATGCTGGCACAGAGCTGGCGCCACTATGCTTCGGTACAATTTCTCCCCGCGCAGAAAGGAGCCAACCTGGCGACCTAGGGAAAGGACATGACAAGGGGGTCATAGCACGGTTTGAGGCGTGATACGTGTACTGTTTCACGCCCACGGCAGCGTTTGTCCGAGGGTGGATCAATGGGCTCAACTTCATAGTTGACAGGAGATGTTTGCCGCGCCACACGGTAGGGGCCATGGTATTTCGACGAAAGCTTCGGGGAAAGACCGGGAGGGGTAGACGGGACCCAGAGCCAAACCAGCATTCCTGGGTTATAGTGTACAGTAGACGCAGAGGAATCGTGGTCAGTTTTCTGGCGCCATTGGTCTTGTGAGGTAAATGAGCGAGCGAGTTGACGACACTCTTCGGCATAAGCAGCGGCTTCGGAAACAGGCGTCGCTTCGGAAACATCAGGCCTGTAAGGGAGAATGGTGTCCATGGAGCATGATGGCTCACGTCCGTACAGAAGGTAGAAAGGAGAAAAGCCAGTGGTTGTTTGTGGCGCAGAGTTGTACGCGTACGTGACAAAAGGAAGCACTTGGTCCCAATTAGTGTGGTCGTCAGAGGCGTACATGGCAAGCATATCTCCAAGGGTACGGTTAAAGCGTTCTGTCATGCCATTGGTTTGGGGATGGTATGCCGAGGATTTCCTATGGACAGTGCGACATGCCTTGAGTAGCTCGTCGACGGCGTTCGAGAGAAACACGCGTCCACGGTCACTGAGTAATTCACGAGGTCACCGTGTCACAAAATGAGATGGTGAAGAAGAAAGGACGCAACGTCTTTCGCAGTGGTAGCAGGCAGCGCAGATGTTTCAGCGTAGCGTGTTAACTGATCCACGGCGACGATAATCCACCGGTTGCCTCGAAGAGAGTTGGGTAGAGGACCATAAATATCAATTCCGACGCAGTCGAATGGTCTCGCTGGGCAGGTTAAGGGTTGCAAAAGGCCAGCAGCGCTGTGAGAAGGCGTCTTGCGTCGTTGACACGTGGTGCATGACCGAACGTACTGGCGAACGTGCCGATACATGCCGCGCCAGTAGTATCTTAGACGAAGGCGAGAGTAAGTCTTAAATACTCCAGCGTGGCCACACTGGGGGTCATCGTGAAAGGCAGCGCAGATGTCCGAACGCAAATGACGAGGGATGACATGGAGCCACCTACGGCCGTCCGTCACGTAATTGCGGCGATACAACAAGCCTTCACGGACAGCAAAGTGTCTTACTGTACGAGAGAGGGAGCGTGAAGTCGTTTCTGACGAACTGTGAGAGAGGACGTCGAGCAAAGAATTGATCCAGGGATCCTTGCGCTGTTCGGATGGCATGTCAGTGATGCTCAACGATGACGAATTGCAAATGGCAGTTGATAAGCAGGCAAGGTTAGGAGGCAGTGGGGAACGGGATATTGCATCGGCGTCTGAATGTCTGCGTTCTGAGCGATAAACAACACGGATATTGTATTCCTGAAGGCGTAAAGCCCAACGAGCGAGGCGGTCAGTAGGATCTTTCATGGACGCTAACCAGCATAAGGCATGGTGATCTGTGACAACATCAAACTGGCGTCCGTAAAGGTAGGTGCGAAATTTTCCTATAGCCCAAATGATAGCCAAGCACTCCTTTTCCGTGACGGAATAGTTGGACTCTGCCTTCGTTAGTGTACGGCTGGCATAGGCGACAACGTACTCGTCGCAGCCATCCTTGCGTTGAGCGAGAATGGCACCGAGGCCGACACCGCTTGCATCCGTGTGAATTTCAGTGGGTGCATTGGGATCGAAGTGGCGGAGAACTGGCGGAGAGATGAGTAGCCGGCGTAGCGCCGTGAATGACTCATCGCAGTGGGAATTCCAGCCAGAGAGGTCCGTGCTACGGGAGAGAAGCTGAGTCAGAGGGGCAATTACAGAGGCAAAATTGCGAATGAAACGCCGAAATTAGGAACACAAGCCTATGAAACTACGAAGCTCCTTTAGGGTAGTAGGCTTGGGGTACTCGGCAACGGCACGCAGTTTGGCAGGATCTGGCGATATTCCTTCTTTTGAAACGACGTGGCCGAGAATTGTGAGTTTGCGGGAGCCAAAACGACATTTCTTGAAGTTAAGTTGCAACCCGGCTGCCGTAAGGCACTGGAGAACTTGTTCCAGACGGGAAAGATGAGTTTCGAAATTCGCCGAGAATACAACTATGTAGTCTAAATAGCAAAGACAGATGTGCCATTTAAGTCCCCCGAGTACACTGTCCATCATTCTTTCAAAAGTCGCAGGCGCATAGTAAAGACCGAAGGACATTACATTAAATTCATATAAGCCATCAGGGGTCACAAACGCCGTTTTTGGACGGTCTGGTTCAGCCATTGGTACTTGCCAATATCCAGAGCACAGATCCAGTGAAGGGAAAAACTCCGCACCTTGAAGGCAATCCAAGGCGTCATCAATGCGTGGCAGGGGATAAACATCCTTGCGTGTGATGTTGTTTAGTCGACGATAATCCACGCAAAACCTGATGGAGCCATCATTTTTTCGCACGAGGACCACTGGCGAAGCCCAAGGACTGTGTGAGTGCTGAATAACACCACGTTGCAGCATCTCGTCGACGTGTTGAGTGATGACGTCACGATCGGACTGCGAGACGCGGTAGGGGCACTGACGAAGTGGAGTATGATGACCGGTGTCGATATGGTGAGCGACAACTGACGTGCGTCCCAATGGAGATTGTCCGTGGTCGAAGGAGGCGCGGAAACGGTCAAGTAGTTGAATGAGCTGATTGCGCTGGTCTTGTGTAAGGCCGGTGTCTACGCTGCGCAACAGAACGTCTTCGTCAGGTAGTGAGGGCGCGGTGCCAGCTGTGACAGCATCCACGGACATCGGTGTCGTATCAGAACGGGCATCGAAAGGAAAGATGTCACCATAAGTGTCAAGACTCCCAATGCATTCGCCATGCAATAAGGTAGCGGGACAAGGGAACGGATTGCACACGTACACGGCACTGCAGCCATCGGCAAGTGTTATGACGGCAAACGGGACGACAAGGTTCCGGCGACGAGCACATTCTTGTGACGGCATAAATAGGGCAGTTGAATCGGAAACGGAGTTGCACAAAAGAGATACCGCGGTGACCGAAAAAGCAGAAATGACGACGTCAGCGGCGACGATCACCTTTTTGGGTGAGCGAGGGAGATCTATGAATGTCGTGCTGAATGGAAACAAAACGAGTTGAGCACGAGCGCAGTCGACAACCGCATGATTAGCGGAAAGACAGTTCCATCCCAGGATGATTTCATGAGACGCATGCGGAAGGACGACAATATCTACGATGTAAAGCACTCCTTGAATCACAACACGAGCAGTGCATGTGGCAGAAGGTTGGACGTGTTGCGAACTCGCCGTGCGTAAAGAAATTTCAACCAGTGGAGTCGTCACTTTGTTCAGTTTGCGGCATAACACTTCTCTGACTATACAAATAGCGGCACCTGTGTCGACAAGAGCAGTTGTGGCGAAACCGTCCACAAACACGGCAATCTCGTTAGGGGGCGATAGATGAGGCCTTGGAAATTTCGTCGGTGGCACAGCTCTTGCCTCAGGAACTGCGACTGTTAGTTTTCCTCCTGGGCGTGGTGGGAACGGCGAAGCATGGGGGAAGGAGACCGAAGACGGGGTGAAGGAGATCGACGTCGGCTGAAGTCTGGTCGACGTGAGTGGGGGTCATGTGAATCAGGTGTCACATGCGATTCTGATGGCCGAGGTATGTTGCCGGAATGCTGCACATCATTAAAATAGAATCCACGGTGACGACAGTAGCGCGCGACATGTCCTGGAATACCACAGTTGTAGCAGACGGGCCGGTTATCCGGGGTACGCCAAGAGTTGACAGGTGCTCGAGGTGGTGGAATGGGCCGATTTACCGGATAAACTGAAACTGGTGACCTGTAGCAGTTGGTGGCTGGACTGTATGAAGGGAGCGGCGGTTGGGCAGAAGGTCGGCGGACGGCTTCTGCATAAGTCAGCGGTGCAGCCACTGATATTGTGGATGTGGGCGAAGGGAGAGCCTCGGCAACTTGCGTCTGAATAGCACGGCGAAGTGAGTGGTCCAGTGTTCTGGGAGTCTCGTTGATGGTGGCGACAAGAGAGAGCTGTCGAGCAACTTCCTCCCGGATGTACTGTTGAATTTGAGGCATTAACACGCTGTAGTCGGAGCCACTGCTTTTGCACTCCAAGGCCGAAATATCAGCTCTCTGCGTATTAGCGCGACGTGTAGAAACTCGTTGCTTGCGCAGCTCATCGAAACTTTGACATAACTGAATCAAGGCCGTGACGGTTTTTGAGTCTTTCGCCACAAGCATATGAAAAGCGTCGTCATCGATGCCTTTCATTATGTTCTTTATTCTGTCAGCCTCCGTCATCCTGGCATCAACTCGCCTACAGAGGCTGATCACATCCTCAATGTAGCTCGTGAAGCTCTCATCATTTCGCTGAAATCATCCCCGCAGTCCCAGTTCAGCGCGAAGCTTACGCATGGCTGGACGACCGAAAAACGAGATGACGGCCTCTTTGAAAACCGACCAGGTGGGGATGTCGGCTTGGTGGTTGGTGAACCATAGGTTGGCCAAATCCGTCAAGTAGAAGATGACGTGAATCAGCTTCGCAGGGTCATCCCACTTGTTAATCGCGCTGGCATGCTCGTACTCTGCCAGCCAGTCCTCGACATCTTGATCTTCAGTGCCGTTGTATACTGGTGGGTCACGCAGACGAAGTACACCAGAACACATGACGGGTGGCAGCGTGGAAGAGCCTTGTGGGGGATCGACGCGCTCGGTCATCGTGGACTGGGATGGTAGCTTACGGCTGCGGAGCTCCAGGACGTTACGCAGCATGTTTCCACCAAATGCAACGAGCAAGGTTGCGTAAAAACACGGGTTATTATTCCAGAAACGTTAGCCGCAACAAGCTGGTACAGACAGGAACCCGGCAAGCACGAGCCACACACGGACGTCAACGTCTTCTTTCACGCTGGCACAGAGCTGGCGCCACTATGCTTCGGTACAGTATATATATATATATATATATATATATATATATATATATATATATATATATATATATATATATATGTTCTCTAATCCTTTTGTACAGTTCTTCAATAGGGTGACGTGAACAGGTAGAGAGTTCAATTCTGTTATGTTGCGTGAAAGAAAAAAGTGTTCGTGTGAGATTTGGTTTTGGCAAGTATTGGCGTAAGAGAAAAGCTGTGTCTGCGTCTAGTCGACCGTGTATTTAGGGCCACTCAGATATACCTGCTACTCGTACAATTTCATGCAGGACATTTCAACAGGGTTTCTATGCGGCTTTTGCTTATAATGTTAAAAGAATAACCTACACAACCACGAATTTTTCTGAGCATTACGACTTGGTATACACCGAGCGTTTCTCAGAGTTCTTGCGAATCGGCTACTGACCTGCAGGTCGCGGGATCGAATCTCGGCAGCGGCGGCCGCATTTCCGATGGAAGTGAAAATGTTGTAGGCCCGTGTGCTCAGGTTTGAGTGCTCGTTTAAAAACCCCATGTGGTCTAAATTTACGGCGCCTTCTTCTATGGAGTGTCTTATAATCATATGGTGGTTTTTAGACGTTAAACCCCACATATTAATCAAATCAGATTTTGCAAATTATTCTCGAACGTATGAAATTGAATGGAATTAAATGCGTAGAGATATACATAGCCCGAACCCAACTTAAAGCAGTAGTTAAAACTTTTAGACAGCCTGCATATAGGGCTGACAGGCTCCAAGAAAACACGAGTGGTCCGGCTTTTATCCTTTCGTTGTCAGCCCTCGGCGCCATCTTAATTTTTGAATAGAGAATACAGCTAGTAACGGCCACTCTCCAGTAGTGGGTGGCATGCCGACCACTTCTTCCTACAATGAACTGAGCAGGTGGTCAGGAAAATCATGGCTGAGTAGGCGTATGCGCCATGGTGTTTTGCATGCGATGATCAGGCATTTTATATTCTGCGTTTATGACCACAGCATGCCAACCAACTGAAAACAACGGACAAATAAACTCGACTGCATGTCAATCAATTTAGTGTGAAGAAGTCTTTCCCACAGGTGTTCCCTGAACAGTTCTTGAGTTGTCGTATAGCTAATCACCTTGGGTCATTCGTGCGAGAAGTGCGTGCGTGACAATAAACAAAAAAAAGAAAAACCAAGAAATTTTCCAGTGAGTCCAGGAATAAGACTGAAGAGTGAACAATCTTGCAGCTCAATAGCACAGTGACCTACGTTCTTCTTCAGGAGCACAGTATTGCGACTGTATTTTTCAGCGAATTACGCTCAAGACGACAAATGTTGCTTGAACATTTTAGTGCATTTTGCGTACAAAAATAACGAGGCTGCAGTTATTAAAAACTTGTTTACTCTTAGCATATATATCTTTTCGCTGTCCTAAAAGCCCTGCCATTTCGTGTCTCCTACATATAGGAAACTAAAATATCACATTATCTCTAATCTCTTGGAAATCTCATAAGTATGCCTCTCCTCGAAAGAGCATTATTTTGTTCTCACCGTGTCTACGAGGAAGTTTTTTTGTAAAGTATATGGCGAGAGCTACGTACCAAAGATACGACTTATTGCTTTCTGCTACAAAAGTTCCGTGTTTACAATCGCGCAAATTGTATCGAAGAGTGCACACAACAAGCCCTATCTACGGATTCTGAAGAGCCCTTAGGGGAGTCGCCACCCTTCAATTCACAAGATAGCTCATGCTTGATTTCACCCATCGTCACTAATCTGAACGTTACTTTTTATCACAATTCATTTGTCTTCGGCATGTTCGTAGAATATTGTAAGGTGAACACCCCATTCTAATGGCAACTGATATTTTTTGCAGAATAAACAATACGCGGAAGTTTTATTGCATGAAAGTATGTGCAATATATTAAGTTAACGACTATCAACCTCAGCAGCAGAAATGCGCTGAGTATCAGTGCACTGAAACTGTAACTTCTAATTTTTGTTTTAGTATGACAGTAATGACGACGGGAACCATATAAAACGCACTGAAGAGCGGATTCTCATGGAGAGTTTCCAGCAAGTTCTCCTGCTTCACCGAAACGTTTTACGACGCACGGTAAGAAATTTCCCATAAAATATTCAGGCCGATGTCTAATGCGTAAAGCTACATAGCAGGCTAAACGTGTCTCAAGAGTTGTTAGTGCTGTGCCAAGTGAGAAGTGCATTACCGGAATTAGTTTTAAAATGATCAAGAAAACAAGGACTATAACGTGGACTGCAATCACCCGCTTAGCGTTGCCATAGCAATAAGTACTAATAATTGCGCTTGGACACTGCGCCATACCACACATGCTTAAAGTTGTATTATGTGGCGCTGTGCAGTTGTTTGTGTGGATACCGATTCCGATATCGACACCAAAGTATGAATAAATAGAACTAATCTTCATTTTTGCATTCCTATTCAAACAGATATGATGAGCCCATCTGGTGCCGTTTTCTGTGTGCTCCTCCTGTGCACCATGAACGGTAAGTACACCTCTTCATATTTGAGTAGTACCCCAAGAAATTCAAGTGATGAAGTTCATCGAACCTACAAATCAGTAGTTTTATTGACAGATTACCTATGTGTGTGTTGGTGTCGCTACATATTCATTCCGCTCGAACTTGAAAAGCTAATGATTTCCCTCCTTTCAAAATTACATTCATATGATTACGTAGCACTACCGAGCAGTCACTGCAGTTGCTCAGATGAATAACAACCCATGATATAGCTAAATTGAAAGAGATTAGATTATAGCATTGTTCAGGTTTGACTTAGTTCGTACTGAATAATATCTGTCTACACGCTACATGCCCGGCCCATGTCCATTTCCTCTTCTTTATTTCAACTATGCCATCCTTAACCCCCTTTTGTCCCCTAATCCACCCTGCTCTCTTCTTGTCTCTCAAGGTTACACCTACCAATTTTCTTTCCATTGCTCGCTGCGTTGTCTTCAATTTAAGCTGAACCCTCTTTGTGAGTCTCCAGGTTTCTGCTCCGTAGCTAAGTACCGGCAAGATAGAGCTGTTATATACCTTTCTCTTGAGAGATAGTGGCAATCTAGCTGTCATAATTTGAGAGTGCTTGCCGAATGTGCTCCACCCCATTCTTATTCTTCTAGCTACTTCGATCGGGTGGTTTGGCTCTGCGGTTATTACCTGCCCTAAGTAAACATAGTCTTTTACAAATTGAAGTGCACTATTACCTATCTCGAAGCGCTGCTCTTTTCCGAGGTTGTTGTACATTACTTTCGTTTTCTGCAGATTAATTTTAAGACCCATCTTTCTGCTTTCTTTGTCTAACTCCGTAATCATGAGTTGCATTTCGTCCTCTCAGTTACTCAGCAATGCAATGTCATCGGCGAAGCGCAGGTTACTAAGGTACTCTTCGATAACTCTCACCCCTAACTGTTCCCATTCTAGGCTTCTGAAAACCTTCTTTAAGCACGCGGTAAATAGCATTGGGGAGATTGTGTCCCCCTGCCTTACACCCTTCTTTATTGATATTTAGTTGCTTTCATTATGAAGCACTATAGTAGCAGTTGGTAGTATGGTAGCACTATGGTAGCAGAGAAGGGAAGTGGGTTGGGAGGAGACAGAAGGTTAGGTGGGCAAATAAGATTAAGAAGTTTGCGGGTATAATATGGCAGCAGCAAGCTCTGGACCGGGTTAACTGGCGGAACAAGGGAGAGGCCGTTGTCCTGCAATGGACGTAGTAAGGCTGATGATGACGGTGATGACGATGATGAATAATATCTTAGGATATTCTTGGCACATATTGTACGAGGATGCAAAACACACCAGAACAGGACGGGCCCAGTTGCCATTCAAGGCCAGTACTTTTCTGTTACTTTATATGTCCTCGCTCAATTTCGGCCACAATTATTGTCACAATATCGCCAATGAGGCTTGGCAGTTGGCCAGGTAAGTGTAACTTTGGTCAGGTGTACAGTTTTTGATAACAGAATCCACTACAGTGGGAATGAGCCACACTGACTTAGGAGTTCGATGTTTACTCGTCATCTTAAACTAAAAAAATAGCAGATCTCACGTCCAGTCGGAATCAATGATATGCGAAGCACGAATGAGAAAGGTTGACATGTCACCATAAATAATAGCTCAACGTTACAAGGTGGAGGTAAATGCTGCCACACATGACTTCCATGTCATGATTATCTTGTTTTGATGTGTCGTTTACCTTTGTCATCTGTTCACTTCACGTCACACCAAATTTGGTATATGTGGAGCTAGCGAAACAGCCGTGAGCCTATTATGAAGGGCCCAAAATACTCCGACGTGACGTTAACGCACACGCACGCTGGGCATAGCGATGCTACCTTAGCGAAATGTGAGCATTCTATAGTCTGACGCCAGGCGAGACCGGCGCGACCAGCGTCCGTCGGCGCGGCCTTATTATATTGCGGCAAGACGGCAACCTGCACGAAATGCGACATGCTGCATTTTGTGCAAATGCGTTACACAGACAGCACTGTGTCTGCCTCTTTTTGTGACTGAGGGACACCGGACGCGCTTAAACGCACATGCATCAAAGCAACGCAGTGCGGCGCGCAGCTGCGAGTATTTGGCAGGACCAGCACCTGGCGTGTCAACGCCGGTTTGACGCGTCGAAACTAACGCCGGGGAGCACGTGTACCTCATTACGTCGAAATGTATTGACGCCTTGACTGTGGAATATCGTCACGTTCTCACATGACACGCATCTCATGATTTTCATGTTCGCACTAGTCACATAACTTTGTCATGCATTGGCGTCACGTAATACGAAATTTGGCATATGTGAAGCTAGCGAAACGAACGCGAACGCATCATCAGTGTGGCATGTAGTCATGTTGTTATATGACACGCATGTCACGATTATCATGTTTGGATGAGTCATTTACTTACATCATCTGTTCGCGTCACGTAATATCGAATTTGGTACATTTATGGTAGCGCAACGGCCGCGAAGTGAATCATTAGCGCAGCATTTAGTCATGTAGTTATATGACACGCATCTCATGATTACGATGTTATCAATAGTCGCATGCCTTCGTCATTCATTTACGTACCATAATACCAAATTTAGTATATATGACGCTAGCGAAGCAGCCACGAGCACATCATGAGCGTGGCATGTAGTCATGTCGTTACATAACATGCATGTTACGATTTTTATGCTAGGGTCTGTCGTTTGTGTTCGCCATGCAATCACGCCATACCATACCAGTTTTGCAACATGCCTTGTGTACGAAACCACCGCAACAGCTGCAGGACCATGAAATATAAATCATGACATTCATGACATACATGTCATGATTTTATGTTATGACTAGTCAAATATGCTCGTCATACAGTCTTGTTATGGCATAGGTTTGGTATCGATACCTTTATCGAAACGGCCAGGAGAGCTAAAAGTCGTGGGTGGCTAGATAGATAGATAGATAGATAGATACGCTCAAAGTCGCTGAAGTTCCCTAAAAAATGTTTCGCATTTAAAACAGTGCCCGACGAACGTTTTGTTGTGGTAAAATACGAATAAATACCCAGTACTTTCAGCTTCAAATTTTGTTTTCCTTTACGCGCAAAATTTTTTTTCTGCAATAAAACAAAAGTGTAAATTCAAGAGATGGTTTTGCTTATTAGACACAATAAGTATGAGAAATATTCGACAATGTTGCCAAGGAATGTGTAGGGGTTGCTACAACTCATTGTAAGTTAAAGGTGACCCAAAATATTTGGAGTGATGGATAAATTGGCGCTAAAGGGGACCAAATCTGTGACTCTCGAACAAAGCGTATGAAGTTCCACAACTGAGCTACGGTGGTGGCTGACGCTCCGTCCACTTTGTATGGTAGACATCTGCATATATTCGTGGGAGCATCATTAGTGCCACCTGATGCCATTACGGCGAATATCGAACACTCTTGTTACCTGTTGGCGTCACCTAGCACGTGGTCCTATTACGAGTTGGCAGCTTTTCAAGTATTTTTTGCATATTACTTGAAGGCATCAAGTCCCCCAAATTGCAACCCTCGTTATTGATGAGGAAAAAGAGTGTAGATGTCATTCTCTTTTTTTGACAACATATTAATAAAACTAACGCACATCAATGCCAAGAAAAGTATAGAGGTTGTGATTAGAAGTAGTTGTAATGTAAATGAGAAGAATGAAAAGCACAAAAAGATAACTTGCTACCGACAGGGGACGCTCCAGTTCACTTCGCTGCCAGCTCAATATACCAGCACGTACTAGGCGACGCTAACAGGCAAAACGCTAGCAGACCGTTGGATGTTTATATAAGCTCAGCCCAGTCTTACCAAAATGGTTACAAATAGCATTATATTATGCCCTTTTCTACTCTAAATTGACATACGGTATCTTGGTATGGGGTACTACTACGCAAACAAACTATAAAAAAGTTACTAGTTCTGCAAAAAAGAGTTCTGCGAGCATTCGAGCATTACCATGGTATTATCAGGGACTTGAAAATCAAACCACTCTTTGAAAAATACGCATTACTAACGGTAACAAAACTGTATCATGTTGAACTTCTGCAGTGGATTAAACAATACAAGCCACAGTGTCTTCAGAACCCGCCTGACAACACTTATTATATGATGCGTCAGCAACGCCGGAAAATCCCAGCGACAAGGACAAGTTATGGCAAGCAACACGTTCAGTATCAAATACCCACAATGTTCAATCGTTTACATGGTCTCATAGATTTCAATTCTGTACCTTCGAACACCATTATCAAGTCCATCCTAATGAACCATGATATTGAGTATGCTTATTAAAGTTTCTGTACTCGATTTGTTACATCCTATATATCAATTTGAATTATGTGTTGTAGTTTCTTTTCGTATGCTTTATTTTACATTCTGTATTGATGAAGTTTCTTTTCAGACGACACTTTTGTGATAAAGTGATTTTCTAATGTTTCCCCTGCAGTTGTTTGACAAGACCATGCTAAATTTTGTTGTGTTATGGTTTATTTATTGTGTTATTTATTTATTTCTGTGTGTTATTTGTTGTGTTATATATTTATTTTTGAAAATATATGCGACAGATTGAGCGGCTTGCGTGCCAAATTGTATTTAGGAGCAGAGGCCCCATGTCAGACCATATAGCCTTTAGCCTCTGCTCCATATCCTGTAAGAATTTCAGGACAAATAAACTTCAATTCAATTCAAAATTGAAAATTGAAAAAAAAATTCATCCTCGCCATAATGGCAACAGGCGGGAACAACTGCCTTTCCCGCATTCATTTGCCCATTAATACCCTATCAAGTAGACAGAGGGATGACTGCCACTTCAGCTAAGTGGCACAGCATCGTATGCGTTATTATACAAGGTCACACGTTTGGTCCCTGCCACTGTCAAATTTTTTTCTTGCACTTTTATTTGTGCAACATCTCTTGCACTTTACTTGGTATTATCTATTAGTTTGCTTTATAGAGTATTTAAAGTAGAGCCGCATTCTTAATTTAACAGCAAAGTTCTCTAAGGCCATCATTCATCCGTGATACACTACGGGAAATCAGGATCATCAGTAATCAGCACAGGGTATCTTTGCCAAGCTCTTCATTTATGTCGTGAGCTATTCACTTGCAAAACCTCACCACTGGTTTTCGCGGCGTGAGATGCGATATTTCTGCTAGGCGAATCAACGAGGCCAAGAAGAGTTTAAAAAAGAAAAGAAACAGCTATAAACATAAAAATGTTTGGAATCACAGGTCGCAAACCTTCGCAACACGCGATTCGAACTCACGTACCCATGATCCGCAGGCGAGAGCGTTAATCACACGGTTATCAACTTGCTGTCACAGTCCAGCATATAGCCTTGCTTATGGTAGTACATCAATAGAGAGGGCAGGAGAAGTGCGGGTGAGTGGAAGAGGCGTGAGGGTGAAATAGAAAGAAAATAGGAGGCTATAGAATAAACATCACACGGAGTAAATGAAACTATTACGTAGAAGAAAAGTTAAAAAATAACAAGTAAAGAGACATAATTTAAGAAAGAGAAAGAAATAGAGAGGTAGAAAGACAAAACAGAAAAGAGATAAATATACACGAAGAGGAAGGGAATGAATATGTTAATCAGAAAGATGGAATGGCGCACCAAGACAAATGAATAAACAGAAGGAAGAGAGAACTAGAAAAATATAAAGAAAGAAAAGAAGTAACAATATCAACAAAAACAGCCAGTACTACCTAGGCGTACATCAACTGTGCTGTCTCTTTAGCGTTGCGCCTAGAATTCCTACTGTGCTGACTATCTTCGTATTTGTGCTCGTTCTAGCGTCCACTACGTCATTTATCATAAAGGTATAGAATAACGAACTAACAAATATTTAACCTGTGGGTGAACATATCGAAACCACACCGTGTCTTTATAGCCACAAGAGCATTAGTGTGTCTTGCTAAACACTTTCAAAGTGTTACAAAGAAAATTACTCGATTACCAGCCATGCGTGCGACTTCCCTAAAGAGCGCAGCTGCACTTATACCCATCACGGTTATGCAAATTGAAGGGAGGCTAACAATGCAATTTTTCCTCTGACAGCTTTTTGCCACAAGGTACCAGAAAAGTATGAAACATTGGACGTCATCGTCGACAAAGAAGCACAGCGTGTAGGCCTTGAAGCTGTTCAAGTGGGTAAAGTTCTGCGTGCCATTGCGTATGGTCTTCGCATACGTGCGCAGCACCAGGAAGGAGAAGAGAACCAGGTGAATTGTTCTATTTGTTGAAATTGACCTGGTCGTTATTTTGTACCTAACCCAGTACAGATAAAGTTTCGCATCATAATTACAGCTTCTTAGCCCATTCTGCAATGAAGCAAATGAGAGCGTGAAGCTGGGAATAAGGTTTTAGATGTGCTTTTAACTTTACGACTAGATGTAGAAAGAATCACTAGTACTTTGGGGCTGATACACATTATGTCTCATAGAAGGGCCAACACCTTTAATTTTTCCTATGTGATAAGCCACAGAACCTATAAAAATATGAGTGCGTTTTTCTACCAGCTCAATGAACATAAATTTTGCCTTAATTGGTAGTTCTAGAATTAGGTAAAGAGCCAGCACTTTCTTTCTCTGGATTTTTGACTCGTTGCTAACAAAGTTCGTATTGCTGTTACAGAGTCCAGAGTACTTTCTTGACAAAATCTTCAAAGCCGTTGGTGAACTTGTCAAGGGCGCCGGAAACGTCGTGCAGGGAGTCGCTCAAGGTGTTGGCGCAGCAGTCGGCGCATTGACCTTCAGCCATACCAATGGTGCAGTGACCACGAAAGCTGCTGACATAGTTCGCGAAATGATTGTTAAAGATCTCAGCATGTATGCAACTGAAGACGGCAAGATACACGAGGACTTTCGCCAACAAATTGCCAAAGATTTGAGTCGTGTGGCCGAGTCACTAATCAACAAAGGACAAGTGCTCTGCTCTGGCCATGGCCGCAGGCACCTGAATGAGAACGAGGCGAAGTTTGTTCAGATGGTTGTTGAAGCCTTCTGAAATCAACTCTGCAACGTATGCGAGTCGGTCATATTTTGCCGCTGCACTTGCACTTTAGAAAATGTGGTAATAACTGCAAATTTTATTGCAAATACATTTTTATGAAGGCTGCCGAAAGAGTGTATTGCGTTACGGAAGGGCGAAAATAGATACGTTGTGTCATACTGTGACTATTACCAGTCTGCTACGCCTTACTTAAAAAATTTTTTGGTGCGAATAAAACTGAATTGATTATTTCGATTCCGCTCATTCGCATGACGGAATGACATTTTCACCTCATGGGTGCAAATAGAAATATACGGCACTCAAGAAAGTGAATGTATCAAATTACTTATACGGCAAACGTAAAGCGTAGAATTAGCAACACAAAGACTGAGTTCCCAGCACGTGCGGGTGCCTTATTTAACCATAAGGTCTTCACAATAGTTCTGCATGCTCATTTCACAACATCGTCTCGAGTGGGTTGCGATAAATCAGATTCTTCTAGTGCGCAGAGCTTTTGCACCGGGCGATACAACGTTGAACCAATAGTGAGACTCGAGGAGCAAGTCCGCGCTCTGCTGTCTCCTGCTGGCAGGTAAGTCATCAGATGACCTAATTTCCAGTACCGTGCTCGTGTATAGTACTCTAACCCACGTATACCACACCACAGATCTGTAGCATGGTTCATGAATGACTTGAGCAGCCTTGCGCTCACCACAGTGGCAGCAGCTTGGCTCACTACCAACGTCTCTGAAGTTGGTCTATAATGTGCTGGCGCTAACGTACCTTGCGGTTGAAGTCAACCGCAGTCTTAAGCTCCGAGATGCAAATCTCTTGTGGCAAGTAAAGGCTGCGCTTTCATAACAGTTAACGCGATAGAGCCACAGACTGGAGCTCGTTGGCATGCTCTAAAAATACGTTAGTGGTCTCCTCTTCTTCACTGCTCCGATCACGCACAGTACAGTTGTGAGGGCTTCCACGTCGATGCAGCAGCATCCCAGTTACCATTTGAAGAGGTTTCTTGTGATCTAACAAAGCACTTCCACTTTTCACCCCACCACGGAGCTCTTTCGACGATGAACGTTTTTTGAATTCGTGCCATTCCACGTACTCTGGAAGCGCTGGTAGTGTCGATGCAAATGTTTTAGCGCAGATAGGAATAGTTGAAGCGTTGATGAAGTATACTGACGAAATAACTCCGAGCTATGCGAGAAACGGTGAAACGCGAATGATTTCGTGGCTGCGGTGATATCGAAGGTGAGCGCCACATAGATAGTATGAGTGTCAGCACATGAAAAGAGAAAAAAAACTAAGGATGTTGTTGGGAGGTCCCGCCTGCGGTTCTTACCTTGGGACCTCCCAGTGAATCTGTACCCATAAACTTTTTCATGTTCGCACTTGATGAATAAAGAAAAAATAAAAATAAAATAAAGAACCGTTTGCTTGTTTTGCTTATCAGGGCTCACAGTATTCTATCCCCACAAAGGTAAGGAGCTTGCTTCCCTAGTTCTCCCGCATGGGAGAGGGGCGCTGATGCAGATGCCGTTGCTGTTTTCCGTGCTTTACGTATTCTGAACCTTGATACTATGTTCTCTTTAGTCTGGTGCTCTCCTAACCGAGAATGCTTTCGAAGCTCCGTTAACGCTGCTTCAACACGGGTAGTGAGGATATTGTAACATGGATAGTGGGTACGCGTGTCGCTTATCCAAGAAAGCTTGTAATCTTCAGATTTTCTGTTACAAGAATGAATTAGTGTACGCCGAGATCAGTGTAAAGTTGGTACAGTTGTCTACCGATGCTACATACGCCGTCCACATTCAGAAATGAATGATGCCTAGTAACAAAAGATGTCCCGATTAACGGCTGAACGTAGCGCAGCACATCGCTTATTAACGAGTGTTCTTTATACTCTGTAGCGTATCACTGTCACCTTGTAATACCTAGGCTGCCGTGGCAGGTCAGGCTACCCATGGAAGGCCTTGCGAAGTGCCACAGAAGAAATACTTGATCCGCGTGGCAAGTCGTGTTCCACGTGCAATACACATTGGTGGGAAAAAAGAACGATGAACATGCAAACCGTATTTAGTGTAAACGAGCCTTTGTCATAGGGTCAGCACTTCAGACCAAGCGCTATCATTCTTTTGCTAAAATTATGGATACTCACTATTTCGATTAGAAAAAATTTTTTGCCACAAACGTCAATAACACTCAACAGAACATTTCCGTCTTAGACATACTCTAACGATAATGACAAGACAGACGTCATTTACATGAACATGGATATGAGATGACGTTGAAAAAACATGTACATTCGATGGTTCACACAAACACAACCACAAAATACTTCAAAGTAAACAAGAGACAAATAAAACATAAATATGTACATTTTGCATATTTACATGTTGGCATGCCATTTCTGTCGGCACATCGACAGATCAGCCTACCAATACCAGGCCGGCCGAAAGACAAGTTTCACTCGTCCGTCATAGACCGACACAAAAGGGCAAGACCAGTGCCGAAGAAATTCCTCTTCACCGAGGAAGAAGAGCTCCTCCGACAAAACAGACAGCAGCTCCGAGTACAATCGTTCTAGGATCGGGTAGAGCGCGCGGCGGCGGCGGCCCGCTGCAACCGCCTCGCAGCGGTTGCGCCAGAGGCAGAAAGCGCCGGCAACAATGAGAAGACAAGCGAAGCGGCCTCGCGAACAACGCCCAGAAGAAACGAAGCGATTTACTCTGAGGCAGTGAAATCCAGCATGTACGGCTCTCCAAAAAACGCGAGCAATGATACAATGCCTCAGAAAATGCTGATTTGTTTCCCGAAGGGAGCAGTTCGGACATGTTGCTGACTGGACTATTCTCCACCTTTCGAGGCGGTCGATAGTGGGAAGTACACCCCATCCCAGGCGCCACATGAAGTCCCGAAGGTGTCCAGGCAGAAAAGAAGCCGTTAAGGAGCTCCAAGACACCCGTCTAGAGCGAGCACGGCGGGCTGGCGGGACCAACGGAAGCAACAAAGCAGCAGTTGTCTCAACTATGTGGTTGTTCAAAACATCTATGCCAGGACAGCTCGACTTGACATGGCGAAAAAATGCAACAGTTGTTGCATAAAACGCAGGAAGTGTTATTGACTGTGGCCCCCTGTTAAGTTGCACATTAGGCATCAAATGGCGAAGGTGAGTACCCAGAAAGTAATATGCAAGCGTTCGTGTGGGAGATTCCTCCCCTTGCACTAGGCGCAAAAGGAAACGCAGTGCCAGCAGCCGACAGCGTATGGACACTGAAGGGAAAGCAAAGCCTCCTTGAGCACGCTGCTGTCCCAGTGCCGCGCGAGAGACCAACTCAGTGCCGCCTGACCAAAAAAAGGAACACAAAGCAGACTGCAGTGATCGCACGATACGTAAAGATGGTTGCACGACGTGAGAAAGGTACCAAATGCGACCGCAAAATGCAGTCTGCGCAAGGTACCTCCGCTCAAGAAGCGGGAAGTCGAAATCCCGTGCATCCTGAATTTTCAGTCTTACTTCCTCGAGAGCGTTTAACCAAACAGATTCGCAAATGCCGTAGTGGTTGTATGAAATACCTAAAATACGAAGGGACGCGGCCGGCTGAATGGGAACACTGGCGCTAAGCCTGGAGTTTGGAGATCCAATGAAGAAATACCGGGATTTGGAGATGTTCAACGCTGCACCTGAAATGTCGCTATACTGGGAAAATACATGCAGGCTGCGTGAAAGGCTATCTTCATCTAAAAGGTACAAGGTTATATCATCAGCGAAAGCTGTGACTTTCACGACACCGCTACCAGGAAGCGGAAGACCCCGGACACGTGAATCCGCATCAAGAGCACGCAAGTATGGCTCAAGGCTGAGGACAAATAGCACAGGAGACAATGGACATCCCTGACGGACCCCACGTGTTATGGAAAAGGCAGCACTTTCCCAACCATCCAGAACTAGTGTGCTTTTCAGACCAGTGTACGTATTTTTATTCATTTCCACAAACGAATGATAAAAGCTGAAGGCTGTGAGCACATTAAAGATATACGTGTGCTCTAGTCGGTCAAACGCTTTTTCCTGGTCCAAAGACACAAGGATACCACGCGCAGATCGCGACAAAGTATAAGCTATGATATCCCGTATGGTATATGACAAGCTGTGTATTTCTCGTCCAAGCACTGATGAAGTCTGGTGATAACCTATTAGGGTGTTCAACAGACCCCTCAAACGTTGAACGGCTACCGCCGCGAATATCTTATAGTCAACGTTGAGGAGTGTGATAGGTCTCCAATCTTCAGGATTAACAGAGGAAGCATCACCCTTTGGAATAAGCACAATGCGTCCATCTCGAAAACTTGATGGAAAGACACCGTCCTCGTAGCATCGCCGGATTACCGCGGTAAATGTAGCACCAATCTCATCCCAAAATGTCAAGTAAAACTCAACAGGTAAACCGTCTGGCCCTGGGGCCGTTCCACGTTTCATAGATTTCAGTGCCGCCTTTACCTCATCAGCCGACGGAGGGATGTGCAGGCAATCTGCAGCTTCTTGAGGAATACGGGGCAAACTTCTAAGCATTGGCGGTGTTTCATCACTGTTAGTCCGCATGGCCGAACACGACATTGCTTCAAAATGCGCCAAGAAAACAGATCGATCACGCGTAGGAAGCCGCTGCGCAGGTGGTATTTGTGCTGTCATAGAGACAGGTGGCTCTGATTGCACAAAAAAGGAATGTCTCGCGTAGCGCAGCACCTCGGGATGTGCACATGGGTTGTGTCTACAGCGCCATGCTGCTGCCGCCAGGGACGAAGCAGCAGTCAAGCGCTGAAAGCGTTCACGCAGTTCACGCTGCCACGCTCGCATCAGAGGAGAAGGCGTCTCGGCGCGCAAAGCAATGCGTAACCTCATCGCGGTATCAGCAAGCTCTTCAGAAACGCGCGGACGAAGCGAACGCCCCTCCACTGCGCAGCGCAGGCGCCACTGTGTTTTAAGCGCATCCCAATCTTCAGGACTAGACGCCGTGAGCGACACACGTATTGCGCGTGACAAATCTGATCTTGAGCGCGCGTCCTGCAGGACGCGAACATCAAGACGCCATGGCTTTTCTGAGAAAGAAAATGGAACTTCGAGCTTCAAGGCAATAGGCCGATGATCAGATACGTACACAGGAGAAGGTGGGAAGGACGGAACGCATAAATCAGAGACAAACGCCTCTAACGCTCGTGGGATATAAGCCCGGTCGAGCCTGCTGGAGGATCGTCCACGTCGCCATGTCCAAACAAAGATATTTCCGTGCACTACATTGTGCGCGTCCAGTAATGAAAAGTGGTGGACAAGGCAGCGAAGCTCGCGTGAATTCCAAGCAGACCGGCCCCAGCCAGGACCTTGTACATCGGTTCGCGTATTTAGAACACAGTTGAAGTCGCCAATCAAAATGACATCACGACCGTCAAGAAAAAACACATCCAGGTCTCTAAAAAAGTCATTAGACTGTCCAGCTTGCGCTGGCCCATACACACACAGTATCCTTAATCTGAAAGAAAATTATGGATACTCACTATTTCTAATTATTTCGTCTTTAAAAGAACTTGGTGATGGGCGAGTTGGTGCACCTCAAGAAAACAAGGATAACTAAGCTACACTCTTAGTGGAACTCTGGCAATAATACACGCTAGGAGGAAAGAAAATTGGTCAACTTATGGTCTATTTTGCTCAGTTCGTTAGGCGGCTCCGTGGCCGTGTCTTAGACGTAGCGGTTCTATTGTAAATGGCCTTTAAATTAGCCGGGACAATGATTAGTTGGGATTTTAGGTGGCAATTTTTATGACTAGTTATGGCCTGCGGTTCCACATGACGCTCCCGTGAGTTGTTTCACCCTGAGGTGATTGAGGGAAAATATAAATAGATAGATAGATTGATAGGTAGATAAATAGGATAGATAGATAGATATATAGATAGATAGATAGATAGATACGCAGACAGATAGATAGATAGAGAGATAGATAGATACGCAGACAGAGAGATAGATAGATCGATAGATAGATGATAGATAGATAGATAGATAGATCAGTTTTAACTACTTTACTAACAACTTTACAAATTTTATGAAAAGCAATGATGCGGTCGATATCTCATGCACTGCAAAAGCGCGACCTTACATGCCAATCAGAAACCTTGCTTCAGAACTCAGAAGTAAAAACGTATCAAACCACTTATATCAACGCAGCACTCACGAAGCAGAATAAGACCTTAATGAGTACACCTAGCAGGATTTTCGAACCCCCCATTTGCATAAATATATACAGCCATTTTCTATCAGTATATAATGAATAAAACATGCTGCCTGATTCACTCGTGTCTTCTCCTTCCACTACTGCATTCATAAACAAGTTTCATACTGTTACCTATTCGAGTCATTTGACGTTTTCACACTGATATATTTAACATGGCGCTGTGGTCACGATGATTGCATTTGTGTTTGTTTACTTTGCTTTTTTCCCCAATTTCGATACTTCTAAAGAAAGCAAGGTCATACAATCATCTTTACTATTTTCTCGCGAGTATGTTCATTATTGAACTGTCTCTGATTGTTGATTCATTTCTGTATGACCCTTCTAGTACTACCAGTAGTAATAAACATACAAACAAACAAACAAACAAACGAACAGAAAACTACTCATCATAACTTCACCAGCTCAAATTATAGATTGTCCAGTTTTATACGTAACATAAAGTAACACTTCTAAGAAGAAGGCCACTGTAGCTCTTACTCGTATGGAACTTATGTTAGTGAGTTGCTAATTCTTTTTATTCTGTATTTGAAGAAAACAATGAGCCTAAAGAGAAAGTAATCTTTTCATTTTGGAACCACTGGAAAAGTTGTCTTTATATGTAGCCAGTTGAAACAACAGTTCTAACATCCGCAGATAGCTTTAGTGGTTCTAATGTTGGCTAAATCAGAGATCTCAACAATAATCCACGCAATCCACACGGTAGTGTACACAGTTTTGTCAGTTGTTTATAATAAGCTGATTTGTCACATATCTTGCCTCCCATACCTAATAAATTATTATATGCCAAAGTAGAGTGTGCAAATTTAAGGGATCCTTCACATTGATCTACACAACACTAATGAGAGAGAGAGAGAGAGAGAGAGAGACGAGAAAAAAGGAAGGCATGGAGGTTAACCAGATGCTAGTATCCGGTTTGCTAGCCTACAATGGGGTCTGGGATAGGGTGTTGAAAGAGAAAGAGAGAGTCGAAAAATAAATAAGAGAAAAAGATTGCCCACAGCTTCCCTCGGGGGAACACTGAGGAGGATGCGGAGCATATAATTGGTTAACGGGGTGTTAAAGTGCGACTTACTTGGGTCGATGGCTAAATTGGTTAACGTGGTTGTGAAATGGGGTGTTAAATTGCGACTTACTTGGGTCGATGGCTAAATTGGTTAACGTGGTTGTAGGAGGGGGTGTTAAATGAGTGAACACGTACACACGTATGCGAAAGGGCGGCGCTGGTCGAAGGGACATCGATCATTGTGTTTGTGGATTCGTTGGAATTCATTTCACCGCGACCTTGGACGTCGACGCGCCGTACAAACCAACCGACGAGCGGCAACTGAGCGAGCGAGCGCCGACCTTGAGCATATTTACAGCGCGACGGCGCATGCACTGTCAGCTGTCGAATGTTCGAGAAGGGGGAGAAGCGCAACGGCGCATGCGCGCGCGTAAGCTGCCGATGTTCTCGAAGCGCGACGGCGCATGCGCGCGCGTCAGCTGCCGATGTTCTCGAAGCGTGACGGCGCATGCGCGCTACATTATACACCTAGCGAATGTTCGTGAAGAGGAGAAGCGCACGCGGTGTGTAGAGGAGGAAGGGTGCACAGATGGTGGAGGAGTGAAGCGCGCGCGGTGTGTCGAGGAGGAAGGAATGCACAGATGGTGGAAGGAGGAGGAAGCTTGCGGACGGCGCCGCACTACAAGCCTCTAGTATTAGATGCTCCGCATCTAAAACACCGACACACACGCACACACAGAATCAGTCCACTCAGAGGCGTTCCGAACAGGCCATTAGTTCGCAAGAAGCCCAGTAGCGCTTGCACGGCTTTCTTCTGTGACGTCGAGTCATGACGATGGTGCAGTATACTTTCTTCTGACAGCGGCAGGTCATCTATCATGTTTAGTGTGTTAGAAATGTGTTGTCTTTCCAGGTTGTGTTTCGGGTAGACACACAAGATATGGCGAATTGTTTCTTCATCTCCGCAGTGTGCACAGTCGGCGGTGTCGGTCATCCCTATGCGGCACGCGTACGCACGGGTAAACGCGACTCCCAGTCTGCGCAGAGTCTGCACAGAGTCTGCACAGAGCAGTAGCGTCGCCTCGTCGAATTTTCGTTGGAAGCTGTAAGCTGAACGTTGGATGACGGGATCGTAATCTTATGTGCGTAAATAGAGGCTCATTCCAAAGAGCCATGGAGCGTTGGCGAGCAAGCATGCGGAGCCTCCTAGCAGCGTCCGTCCTTGAGAGAGGTACTGACTGGTTGTTGTCTTTTGTATGGGCTCAACGGGCAGTTTGATCAGCTCGTTCGTTACCGATAATTCCACAGTGGCTTGGCAACCACTGAAATATAACGTGGTGCCCTTTGTCTGTTATATGGTGTAGCAGTTCTGCTGTTTCAAATACCGAGTGCTGGTGTGGACTATGGCGTAGATATGACAGAAGTGACTGCAGTGCCACGTTGCAGTCGCAGAAAATCGTCCACCATTGCGTGCTTTGGTTGTTAATGAAACACAGCGAAGTGCGAAGCGCTGCAAGCTCTGCTGCCGTTGTGGTTGCATGAGCTGTCCTGAATTTGATGGTTGTGGCGTGCGTTGGAATAACAACCGCCGCAGTCGAGCTGTTTGGAAGGACGGAGCCGTCGGTGTAGACGTGGGTGTAGTCTTGGTACTTCTCGTACAGCAGAAGTAAGGTGAGCTGCTTGAGGGCTGGTATTGAGAAATCTCGTTTTTTCTAGATGCCTGGTATTTTCAGGTTGATGACTGGCTGTTTGAGGCACCATGGAGGAATTGAAGGACTAATGAGAAAGTCCAGAAAACGCAGTATAGCGAATGGTATGAGAAGTAACAAAAAGCAGCACAGCGAATGTCATTATAAATAATTGCAATGCAATTGTGAAGAGAGAAAAGTGGATTAGCGAATAGTTTTACGCTGACAAAGACCAAACCTACAACCTTTGAACAATCTGTCTGATGCTCTACTACAGAGCTACGCCCGCGGTTAGCTTTCCATCCTTGCGCAGCGACATGTGGGCGGGTCAGTCACCACCACCAGAGCGCTTGTGGTGAGCGTAGAACACTATTTTTCTGCCAGTTGGCGTCAGGTAGCACGTGCACTTATTCAGAGCTGGCAGCTGACCGCCTGCAGGCATCAAGTCGGCCAGAATGAGACCCTCGTTAAGAATGAAAGAAATAGGAGTAAATTTTAGCTCTCTTTCGCTTTGTTAGAAACATGTATCGGAACTTTACTGATACTGTTGGAAAGATACTGTTGTATTCAGTTTCTGTTTCGCTTCTTGTCTCTCAACTCCAGTAGGCGCATTCACTCATTGTTATATAAATCATGTACATAGATAATAAAACTAGTTTCTTGTTTCATACATCGTAGCGGCTAGACCCTGACTCTTTTCTCTTAGACCCTACATTGGCGATGAAGATGTCGGGAACGTACCCCGAACAACTGCGCCCGTCCCTGCCCGGCCAAACATGAGCTTCCCCGGCCTCACCGTATTTTTGTTCTGCCTTGCGACGCCCGGCTGGCCGCCCCTACCATGAGAGCAAAAAGAGCAAAGGTTCAACGTGTACTTGGTAACTTCTGGGGCCGCCTGGTTTCACGTCAGGAAGACGCAATCTCATTCTTTCAGGTTGTTTGGGGGTGGAGGGCCAGCGTATTAACCAGACCTTTCCTGCTGGGTTGACTGCAGCAGCACCGGCACTGCTAAGCACCACAGCAGTCCCAGTTAAGAACGGGCACAAGTCTGCCAAACAACGTCTGACGAGTGCGACACTTCTTCCATGGCATTACGGCATTACTTCTCGGCATCCTTCAACGTTGTCGTCAAACGTCATCGCTTTCACCGCCATGGACAACACTCAGGCGAATCAATTCACAATTTTTTTGCTATCCAACGGGAGCTAGCTTTACGCTCTTCATTCGTTTTTCAAGATGGTGTTCTGCAGAATCAATTTGTTGCCGGCAGAGTTTCTATCCGCGTACGTGAACGGTTACTGCTTTTCGGCCCTTCACATTCGTGTTCGAAAGCTCGGTGTGAATTGCACTTTAATTTGAGCATGAAGCTGAAGAGCTACAAGAGTTTTCTCCTTTAGTCGATGACGTTCAGTGTAACATAGTCGTGAAAATCCGTCGTATTTTTAGCAAAAGAACAATTCACAGCCGACAGCCGACTATCAACAAAAGTAACGAAGAGCGAGAGTGGCTCCCATGCACCGCCATTCCTCCGGAACGGAACCGTGATTACCGCAGCCCTTCCGCTTCGCCTGACTGTTTCTGACGCGGCTGGCGAGATCACATCGCATCAGATAGGTAGTGCCCACCGCATGTGAAAAGTTGTTTGTTTTGCGGCCACTTTCAAAATGTATGCAACCACAAACGAGCTCAACGCAAGGCAGGGTCCGCGAAGTTGAACGTCGTGCCGCATTGCTGAGCAAGTGTTAACTCTGGAACGTTCCGCTTGTAAGAGAATTCACATAGAAGACTGGTTGCCAGCGTCAAGTTTACGCTTCTTTTTATTTAGTGTATTATTTTTCAATTTTGTTGGAGCCGGAATTCCGTCGGTATTTTGAGAGCATTCCGCTTCCGCCTGCGCTACTCGTCGGCTTGTTTGGCTATTTCTGACGCCCCATTTACATGCTAGGCTGTTTCACAGCATAAGTACAGCTTAGAGGTCGCACTGCGTCACTTACTGTTGTGTTGTTTGTCGAGGAACCTGTCTTATCCGCCTTGATGGCAATAAAGTTTTAAGTCTTCGCATTGAGGGTTCCACTCTGAAGTGCTTACATACGACTACTTCTGTTTTGCTGACATGCGTCTATGACCCGGTACCTCGTTCCAGCCTCACACTGTCCAACACGCACCTCGGTCGAGAAATACCTTACGCCGGCTTTGGCAGAAGAGTTCGCTCTACCTTTCAGTCCCAACATTGGCCTAGCTAAGGTGTTCACTCATTGGGTCAAGATTCCTAGGGTGTGCAGCTGGTAACTTCCAAGCTTCCCCGTCTGCCATTTATTCGCTCCATGCGCCAGTATAAAATAAGCGTCACAGGTTACTAAATCTTAATGTTATCGAGAGCATCGATGCTTCTGAGTGAGTGTCTTCCATTGTCATTGTTGACAAGAAAAATGACAGCATCAGGATCTGTGTAGACCTGCGAGAGCCGAATAAGGTGATTATTCCGGATAGTTTCCAATTGTCGCACACAGAAGAGCTCCTCGGTGCTTTGCTAGGCGCTACCCTCTTCTCAAAACTCGACTTGGCTTCTGCTTATCATCAGGTTCTCTGGCGTCCTGACAGCAGGACCTAACAGTTTTCATCCCTCTCTATGAACTTTTTCCGTTTAACAGAGCATGCTTTGGGTTAGCTTTTGCCCTGGCGCCATTTTAGGAGATTGTGGCAGTAATTTTTGACCGTTGCCCTGGTTTGTTATTCTACATTCATGATGTGATCGTCTTTGGCAAGACTGCAAAAAAAACATCTCTTTGAACTTGAAAATAGCTCTGCAGAATATCAAGGATGCAAACCTGAAACTGAAAAACAAATGCCTTTTTGACATTCCAGAGGTCGCATTTTTAGGGCACAACGTCCACTTTCCGAGGAGATTTATTCTATAGCGAACTCATTCAGGCCAACAGACTTTGCTGTCCTCCAGTCGTCTTTGGGTCTTGTAGAATACTACTCAAAATTTGTTCCACGTTTTGCACAAGTGGTCGAGCCCATGTGAGCCCTACTTCGCAAAATTGGGCCATTCGTCTGGTCAGCCGAAGGACACAGCAGCTTGAAAAGGGTGAAAATAATGCTTTCATTGAGTACAGTCCATGAAATGTTTGATCCCAAACTTGCAGCCATTATGTCCACAAATTCTTCTGACTGTGGGCTAGGAGCAGTTCATCAGAACAAGATGGCCAAAGGCTTGCGTACATTGTCACATTGCGTACACTGTCGTCAGCAGAGATAAAGTATTGATTTGGGGAACGAGAAGCGTTGACATGTATTTGGGCTTCTGACCAATGGTACGCGTGCCTTTGGAGCTGCCATTTCAAAATTCAAACTAATCACCAGGTACTTGTCTCTGCTGTCATCACAGAGGCCTGCAAGACGCCCACTTTGAATTGCACGCTGGTGTGCGAGACTTTTGTGTTATAACTTTGATTTATATGTGAGGTTTCACGTCCCAAAACCGCTATATGATTATAAGAGACGCCCTAGTGGAGAGTTGCGGAAATTTAGACCACCTGGGCATCATTAACATGCACCCAATTCTGAGCACACGGGAGTACAACATTTCCGCCTCCATCGAAACTGCAGCCGGGATTCGATCCCGCGACCTGTGGGTCAGCAGCCCAGTACCTTAGCCACTAGGCTAACGCGGCGGGGCATGTTAAAACTTTCTTAGTTGAATACTGTTAGAGATCCACAAACCCTGTTGCAGATGCACATTCTTGCCTGCTAGCCCCTACCTCAGGAGCAGTGTTCGGAAAGGAGCAAATAATTGTGTCGCTTGTTTAGTCTTCTTGTGTGGCGAATGAAATGTTCAGGCAAGTGGTTCTCTATGACGGTTTTCTAGAAACCGTAAAGTTCTTTTTTGCTGAGTTTCTCGTCGCAGCACAAATCCTTGACAAAAGATGTGAAACTGTTCTATTTCATTAAAAAGAAAATTTATGTAGTTGATGATCTTCTACTGCGTGCACATCGCCTGGTGGCTCAATCCTCCGTCACTGCGCAGATCATTTTCACCGCACACCAGACACATCCTGGTTCCACGCACACTAAAGCACGACTTCGTGAGTGGTTCTGGTGGCCGCGAATGAATAAAGAATTGGAAACAACAATGAAAAACTGTCACATATGCCTGTAAGTCGACACATCTGCCAGGACTTTGCCAGCACCATCGCCACCTGTTGAATGGTCTGAAAGACCATCGCAAAAACATCCCTTAGATATTGTTGGTCTATTGGAGTGCGCACCTCACAAAGGCAGATTTGCCATAACGATTGTGGATTACCATTCGAAATGACCAGAGGTATATTTTAGTCGTGAAGTATCCACGAGCACAGTGAAAGGCGTTTTAACAAGTGTTTTTGCCCGCGAAGGATACCTGAGGAAGTCGTTTGCCACAATGGACCTCAGTTCTGTTCACGTGAATTCATTACCTTTTTGAAAGACCCGGCTATCAGACTGCTTTATTCAGAAGTGACCTGCCCTCTGGCGAATGAAGAAATAGAATGGTTCAAGCACACAGTCAAAAACATTGTTTAAGTTTTACTTCTCGAAGGAGGACCCCTTCGTCAAGCAGTCATGGACTACCTTGCAATCTACAGGGCTACTCCACAGGCAACCACTGGGGTTGTCCCTGCCGATCTGCTGCATGGTAAAATGCCCCGAACCAAACTCGATGTCGTCGGCCTCTCAGTATCAGCCTTCGCTAATGAACCGGCTAAAGATTTGGCGCGACTTTATTGTAGGGTTAACGATCAATAACACAGAAGCGAGCTTTACACGGAATAAAGGAGAGCTGCCAAGACGCCTAGGATAGCTATAAGGGACACTGTTCATGTCGAGAAACCCTCCGTTCACTTCAAGGATGACTGCTCCTTCTCGCCACCAAATGAAGTGTTGGAAAAAAAGGAACCTGTGTCTTACAGGCTTGAAGACGGGTCGTACATGGAACGCCTCCAAGCTGTCCAGAGTACCGGAGAGGAGTGTTTACCGCCAGCCACAGCTGACTGTGCCGCAGACTCCCATCCCCGTACCACAGCTGGCCGGGCTACAGCCTGCCGTGCCGCAGTTGGTGTGCTGCATCCTGCCGTGTCATAGCCGCGATCTCCTGGTGTGCTGCAACTTGCCGTGCCACAGCCGCGGTCTTTTGGTGTGCTGCAACCTTCCGTACTGCAGCCGCAGTTTCCTGGTGTGCGGTGAGCCGCCGTGCCACCGCGGCAGTCTCCTGGCGTACAGCAACCTGGCGAGCCGCGGCAACCTGCACTACGCCGTTTCTAGGCGTAGTGCAGCCTACTGTGCTGCAGCTGCCCTCTGTGACGCAGTGACTATCTTTTCTACTGCAGCAGCCAACATCAGCAGTGCAGTATTCAGGGCAGCCGACCCGAAGACGTCGGCCACCGCCTTGGCTTCAAGACCATCTGACAAACCTTTAGTTTACGCTCTGAACTGTGTATATTTTGTACATTGTACTGAAGTAGTGTATACTTGAGTTTTTGTTTCTAATACGTACTAACAACTAACCACTAAAATTAGGGACGAGAGAGTGTTGCACTCAGTTTCTGTTTCACTTCTGTTCTTTCATTCCCAGGCAGCATATTAACTCATTGTTATATAAACAACGTTCATAGTCAGTAAAGGAAGTTTCTTGTTTCGTACATGGTAGCTGCTAAGCCCAGACTCTTTCGCTTAGACCCTACAGATAGCACTGAAAGTTCTAGGGGCAGTACTCTATGTCATTCTCCAAGAAATATTTATTTGAGTTAGTATATAGGCGTAAGAGTCATCACGAGCTTTCCAGTGCTTTACCTTTGCTTAGTGAATGATTTTCTGGAATAAAGCTATTTTGCAGTCCATGTACCATGGTAGGCTTGAGTACTACAGGAAGGATAAAAAGAAATCACTGTAAAGAGCGTTTGCACTAGGGCGACATGACACTGACGTGACCCCGACGAGTACAAGAAGCAGACGCAAACCATTGGTCGACGAGTTGCCAGACTCTGCGGTCACACATGGCCGACGACGACGCCTCTAAATACAGCATTTCGTTGTAGTGTAACACGATGAGAGACCGAAAACACTAGCAAAACGCATCCGCAGACATTTAGTCAGCATGACTTCGGGAGATCGGCGGCTGAGCGAAAAATTGCTCCATGTGTTTGCTTGAAGCGACCACGAAGCAGGCAATATTGGGGGAGTTAATAATGCCATCTCTAATGCTTCCATGGCGTCTGAATAGGCAGCTCGAGCACCCAAGGTAAGCCTTTTCTTCGCTTCCCGATTGTGTCCACCACACCCGTCTCTCGTTACCATGAATCGCAGCGGGGGCTGCTCCGCGTTGCCGGAGAGAGACCATGGTAGAGCAAAAATCATATATCTATTGCTGAAAAAGAGGTGGTGGTGTGCGAGTTTAGTCGGTGTCGCTGCGAGTGCCTCCAAAGTGACTGCAGAAATGGCCAACGAAGGACTGGGAGGACGACAAGGAGCGGGTGGGGACTTCGAGAGACCACCGGCGGACTGTTTGTCTCTTTGCAGTGTACATAGGCCAAGCACAAGAGAAAAAAACACCTCTAAAGACAGCCCGCACACGAAAATCAGTGTCGTGTCTGTCTAGTGTAAACGCACCTTTACCAGCTCGCGCCTTTATTGATGCCACCCAGTCGACTTGGGGCAGCAGCTGACGCGCACTTTCAGCAACTCCTACCAACTGATGTTCAAGTTGCTCGCCCTGCAGCCGCCGCCTGCCTGCGCATAGTTTCACCTCAAACAGTATGATTTGATCCTATCGTTCTGGCCGCTGAAAGCCTAGTTTCGGCTGCTAGTAACATCAATCATTAGACAGATAATGTTAATTTACCTCAACCTATAATTTCAAACGCCGCCATAGCACAGTTAAAACATGGCTACCTTTCATGGGAAGCCAGCGCTGCCTAGGTGGCACCTAAAATTTACGCGGCACGCCTAAAAGTTACGGGATGTGGCGCCTTGGATAGCTAACAGAGAATCTGCTAGTTGGACAGAGCTGAAGCTAGGTGTCCTACGAGCAAGATTTAACACGCCCTTGTACATATTGTGCACGCTGAAACGCGTGATGAGCGTCATACGATGCGGCATCGAACTTTGGCCAATGTGGGTGGTGTTGTGGGTACTTTGAAACGTGCAAGACCAGCGAAGATTTGGACTTTTCGCTAAAAAGAGTCTCAGCTATGCCGCAAAGGCAAAGCAATGAACTTGATAGCTACAAATGGGAAGGTCACTCAGCATGGCAAGCAGATCAAAACGTGCATCTTGTTTCCCACGCACAAATGACGCTCGAAACGTACTCACAGGTACAGATAAAGACAAATAAGCGTCTCAGTTGTTACTTCGGTGTGTCTGAAAAGCGCGCTCTTTTCGCACACGGAGACTGTGTAATGATGGCAGTGACCTTTGTGCTCAGGGTAACTAGAAAGTAATCGTTCCAGTGAAAGCCCTAGGCTCGTCAAGACGTACGATCCTTCCCACGGCGAGATAAGGGCGTGCGAGTGAGCGTCCATTCCGCTCTTCTCTGTGGGGCAAAATACGCGTGGGAGACGATAACGTGTGCCCCTGCTTCGTGACAACGCGGCGACACGTGCTTATCGCACCATCTTACTGGTATTGCTGAAAACACAATAGTTACCCTGACATACCCATCACCAGCCGTGAGTGGTAGATATAAATCACTTGCCGTTTGAATGTTGAAGACCAGGCTTCTAGGTGTTTGAAGGGTTAACGCCTCGAGCTTTCGCTTTAGGGGTACCACGTTGGATTCCGTGCCAGAGTATTTTTCTGAATTACTTTTCTTTCTTGCGTTTTATATACGTAGATTCGTATACATTTGGTGTTAGTGACAGCAACGCCGAAGCTGGGGGCAAAATCCAGTCAAGAGTGTTAATATAATTGCTATCGCAATAAAAAGCTGCGACACAGCAAGCGAGCAGTGATGCTAGCGATTATTCTGCGGTGCGGTTTCAGCCTTGGGGTGCACGCGGCCGGATACCTTCGTGAAACTGTGTTGCCTAAACGACCGAGCCTGTACGATATGAACCACATTTGTGACGCAGAACAAACAATGTCACTTTTACACATAGAGGCAAGCAATGTACAGCGTAAGCTTAACGGTAAGTGTGTTTATTTAGCACCGGCGTAGCTCGACGTAATCTGAAGGTTGGTCATTATATGCGCCTGCTTTGAAGCAAGATTAATAGTTACTCAGGATGCACTGATGTAGCATTTGCCCCAGTGACAGCTGTTTTGGGCAAAACATTTAATTTACGTAGATGGTAGTCGCCGCTTTTGCACTATAGAAGCTGTTTCGCTATGCGCTTTTCTTTACGGTGTGAGAAGCGACTAGTTTGAACTCCAAAATGCTCGTATCACAATCTTCAAAATAGGTTTTTAAGCTGACGACGAGAAATAAACTGGCCTTTCATGGGACACTTTCCCATGAAAGGCCAGTGTAGATCTGAGACTAGTGGTGTTAGCGGAAATGCAAACATGATGCAGCAGTCATGCTTTAACAAAATGGACTCGCCGGCAACTGCAGACCATTCGCAAGCTTGTGATTGGCCGTCGCCTAAGCGTGCGATGCCGTAGTTGGCATACATTGTGTGATCAGGAATGAAAAATGCGTAGATCATCAGAGTTTCCCTTGTAGTCATAGTCTTTTCACCTGTCTAGAGCTGTGAACGTATAAGTCAAATACAATATCGTATTTATACGAATGTGACGTGAGTTTTCAAATTTTTGCTGCTAAAGTCAACCTTAACATACCAAGTACTGAATTTATATTTCTTTTTTTAGGGAGAGCGAAGTATATATGCTATGGATTATTTGTCAGCTTGTTACGTGGGAAGTCTGCGTGGGAGGATCGAATCGTGTACTGTGCTGTCGGTCGTCAGGGTCAGATGACGTCTGCGGGGGGGCGAAGACCATTGGTAATTAGAGGAACGGGCTACATGACCGATACGGTGGCAGCGAAAACACATTCGTCGGTCGTCGGCAGTTCTCCAAGAGCAGGTTCATGTCATCGGGCCGGAAACCGCTGCTCATGATAGGACCAGGGTTGACGCCATGGAGCTTGCTGTTGGCTAGTCACAATGCACATCCAATTAATACATATACTGGTGAGTTCCTAGCGGACGATAGCTTGAACTGTAGGAGCAGTGAAGGAGGTCAGGTGACGTACACCGGTGTGAGCTGGAGTAGGCGGCAAACCTTCATGTTCGCACCGTACCATTCGGGTCACCCGGTCTGATGAAATGTGAGCTGGCGGTTGTGTTCCTGCGCTGTCTTCATAAGACAATGTTGGAGCCGTATTAGAAACGCGAGAAAACACGCTGGCAACGCACCGGCTTTTCGCTTGCTCAAAACACCGATACTTTTTGTAAAAGGCTCTGCTGTAGAATAAATTTTGCAGATTAGGAGGTTTAAGACATCGTACGCAATCCTCCTAACAATATGTCCAATCTTGTCGGCCTTCGGCACCTCATCATTGATTTGCGATGCAATGCTACCACATCTTCGATGGGTTAGACGCATAATTCCAAGAAAATCTTCGCCCTGAGCAGGGGTATTTTGTTGGCGACTACCTTTTATTCAATGGGCTTCTCAAGGAAGTGCAACATTGCTTGTTTGCACGTGACCCAAATCTCCAACTCAGTTTTGTTGTTCTCGTACCTCCCTTTGGCAGTTCCCTTGAGGTAGGACAATGGATAGCCCAGCACTAAAGGCGGGCTGCAACGGTGTCGAGCACTCACGCGTTTGTACTCTGCCAGCCACTCCGTGACGTCGACTTCATCGGGATCACCAGAACCGCTAAACGTGCCAGGATCTAGCGGGTGTTCCAGGACATCTGTTGTGGTCGCAGCAGCATAATTATTCACTTCACCTTCATCATGCCTGAAGAGACCATGCACAGATGGTGATGGCGTATCTTCTGGCGTTGTAGCACGACTTTTCAGACGGCGGCTACTGCGGAGTTACATTGTGAAGCTTGTCGTATCAAGCACCTCGACCAATTGTGACGGAGGTGAGACGTATGTTTATTAGAGGGGAAGCTCCTTGCACCGTGTGTCAAATTTCCCGTGTTGTCGTTGTAGTATCCACCTCCCGTTTAGTCGTTAGAATGTCCGCTGGATGGTGCTACTTGGATATGAAGAATACATGATTAAAATATTGCAGTTGGCGCTACTTGGAGTGATCGCTATATAGACGTACGTATGAACAGACACAAAGACGCATTGACAGACGGACGGACGGACGAAGTGACGCCAAAACGCATGGGCGGACAAATGGGCGCATGGACGCATAGACGGAGGGGTGGACGCATGGTCGGATGAATGGACACAAGAGCGAACGAACGAACGCATGAAGGCGGCGGATGCATAGGTGCTCGGAAGCACGCGCAGACGAACTGACGGACGGATAGAAGCTCAGACGAATGGACTGACGCTTCGCATTACTGATAATTCACTACGTGGATATGCTGTGATTTTTTACCTGCAACAGTGAATCGCCAGCCAAAAAAGATGGCTGACCAGTCTCCCACGCAAGCACTTCACACACAGCCGTTTTCATGATTTTCGGAGAGCCTACCATAACAAGACGTTTCTGTTGGAAAACTGAAATGTTGAGCTTTCTATTGGTTTGTTTGGGTGACCGAGTGGAAATATTTGTAACAAGTTTCTCACATTCACAACTGAAGCTTTAGACAGCAACACTTCAGCATCGCAAGTATAAAGAACCAAATTGGTACCTAATCGCAAAATGAAAGCGTGAGAATGCTGTATATGCATAGAGAAGTTCCAAAGTGAAAAATAAATAACTTATGAACATGACTCTTATTTGATACCTTCTAAGATAAAGAAACCTCTTTAAAAGGGTACTAATTTGAAAAAAAAAACTTGAATGTACGAAGTGCTTCTTTCAGTGCAATCACTCGTATCATCCTGTATCAAGCAAAGCGTTCACATACTGGCACTAATGTTCCGTTTCGTCGTTGCGTGATGAACATTTCTCTCGAGCATACAACTCGTCCTGGCGCACGTGGCGCTCAGGACACCTCATTAAATACATTTTAGGTGAATATGCTTTATGTTTACTCTGACAATTCATTTTTTGTATCAATATCTCTCAGCAGCATTATTTTAGGTTGATTCACAGCTATATGTGATAGCGTGATATTGAACAATGTCCCTACTGCTTCTGAAGAGAATACTGACAATGACCCACCCTAACAATTTTCTACTATTCACCTCAACCTAACATTTCAAACGCTAACGGTGGAAAGGAATCAGAAAGAAATACTGAAGGTGCTCGTTGGAACCACACAATAAAAACTACCATTACTATTTTCCTTTTGAAGCTGTACCGTTACTCTTGTAGATACTCTTTTTGAAATTTTTAGCATCACATTCTGCTTATCAATGCGCTTCTACCAGGCTGCCTTATAAACCAAGAACCCTGTCCTAAGCCATGCTTTATCTCAGCAGGTAACTTAAAGTGTCAAGCGTTGAAAAAAGGACTGTCACATAATGCAGAAAAGATGCGATCCTAGATTCCCTTAGAAAATGCCACAATTATACACTTGCGAGTGACATGTTGAATAATGTTATACTAAGAACCAATTTTTAGGCCTGGCATTTCATGATGGCAGCAATATCTACTTCCCTAGATGTATTAAGGGCTTCATTAAAGATGCACTTGGTTCTCATAGTATGTATGACTATTGTTCGCAGAACTGTTGTGATGCCAGGACTCGCTGAGATACTCCTTTGACTAAATATATCTGTTTTTGTATGAACGTTTTTAGAATTCTTTGAGTGTGCGTTTAGTAAATGTGGCTGTGGTCATGATCATCTTCGTGTAGACTAATAGTGATGCAATGAAACACCTGTGACATTTATCAGAACTGCGAATTTCCCAGTGAAATTTCTCAAGTAGCATTACCATGTTCATTCTGAAGTATTGGCAACGCAAATTAACGGTGTACAAAAAGAGGAGACAAGCAAGCGCTGACCGAAAGCTGGTTTTCCACTGAAAGTATTATATAACCGAAAAACACGAATAGAATTGTGTTCGAAAATGGACAGTAAATGTGTCCCAAAAGTGACATGAAAAGCAGAATGAAGACCCCGTGAAGAGTAGTTGTAGTGGTAAACATGTCAATTGTTTCACCAAGGGTCACACAAACGTAGTTCAAAGGGCTCTCTAGCACTTTTCAATGCGAAGTATTCTTAGTGAACTACGGCGACTTTGAGCGTGTCTATCTATCTATCTATCTATCTATCTATCTATCTATCTATCTATCTATCTATCTATCTATCTATCTATCTATCTATCTATCTATCTATCTATCTAGCCGCCTACGACTTTTAGCTCTCCTGGCCGTTTGGATAATGGTATCAATACCGAACTTGGTATGGCACAGCATGACTGTACGAAGAACATAATTGACTAGTCATAACAAGCAAATTATGACATGTATGTCATGAATGTTATGATTTACGTTTCATGGTCTTGCTGCCCTTGCGGTGGTTTCGTTCACATGACATGTTGAAAAACTGGTGCAGTATTATATGGTTGCATGGCGAACACAAGCGACAGGCCCTAACGCAGAAATCATGACATCCATGTCATGTTAGACATGACTCATGACTACACGCCACGCTCATGATGTGCTCGCAGCCGTCTCGCTAGTTTCACATCTACCAAATTCGGCGTAACATGATGCGTGTGGATGACGAAGGTATGTGACAGGTGCAAGCATGATAATCATGAGATGCGTGTCATGTAACAACATGACATGATACGCTCATGATGCCCTCACATCCGTCTCGCTAGCTTCACATGTACCAAATTCAGTATTACGTGGCGTGAACAGACGAACTATGTAAATGACATGTCCAAACATGTTAATCATGACATGTGTGTCATGTAACATGATTATATGCCGCACTCATGATGCGCTCGGGGCTGTTTTGCTAGATTCATATATGCCAAATTCGGTATTATGTCACGTGAATAGATGACCAAGGTATGTGATTGGTGCAAACATAATAATTATGAGATGCGTGTCACGTGAGAGCATGAGTATAACCCACACTCAAGGCGCCAATAAACTTAGACGTGACCCGGTGCGCGTGTGCTCCAGGGTTCGTTTCGTCGCGTCATGCTGGCGATGCCACGCCAGGCGCCGATCTGTCTGGCATATTTTGGCAGGCACGCGCGGCACTGCGTTGCTTTGACGCATGCGCGTTTAAGCATGCCCGGCGTCCCTTCGTCACGAAGCCAAGCAGACGCGGTGCATTCTTGGTAACGTGGTCGGTACAAAATTCCGCATGCCGCATTTCGCACCGGTCACCGCCGGGCTGCCCAATAGACGCTGGTCGCGTCTGGCGCCAGACTGTAGAGTGTTCGAGGTTTGCTAGCGTAGCGTCACTGCGCCCAGTGCGCGCTCGTCAACGTTACGTCGCAGTATATTTGCCCTTCATGATGCTCTCCCCGCCATTTTGCTAGCTTCAGATACTTCAGGTTTGGTATTACGGGACGTAAATGAACGACGACTGGTGCAAACTTGGTATCTGACTGGTGCAAACATGATGATCAAGAGATGCGTGTCATGTAACAACACGACCACATGCCACGCTCATGATGCGCGCGCAGTCGTTTCGCTAGCTTCACATATACTAAATTGGTATTGCATAACGTCAATAGACGGCGAAGTTGAATGACACGTCCGAACATGATAATCATGATATGCGTGTCGTGTAAAACATGAATACATGCTACTCTCATAACACGCTCATGGCTGTTTCGCTAGCTCCACGAATAGAAAGTTTGCTATCAGGTGGCGTAAATAGATGATGAAGGTAATTGACATGTCCCAAAATAATAATTATGACATTTAAGTGATGTACGGCATACTTACCTCCGCCTCGTAACTTTGTTTTTATTTTAAACTGACACACCAGCCTTCCCCATTCGTGTTTCGCATATCATCGAATCCTACTGTAAGTGGAATCTGCCCATTTTTTACGACCTCTTTGTTTTACACGCATTTCTAGCTGGTTGTGTATGGTGAAAACTTAAAAGATAAGTGGCGCTAGAACGACAGGGATGTAGGAGCGCGCAACGCAAAGTTGTTCAGGGCAGAGATACCAAAATAAGACCAAATAAATGCTTACCATCAACTCAATTTTCGCGGCCTCACCTGACCATATTTCTCTCGCCCTGTGACGTCGGAAAGCTGCCCAAAGAATTGAACTGAACAGCCTATCGTACAGGAAGCTTGCATGTCATATTGTTCGATATGCCCAACGTATTGAGGACGCCGTTGCGAGGGTAACAACTATTGTGTTACTTACGAGGGAATTTAATGTTAGAAACGAAGCAGCTCGCGAACACTTCTTCATAAGGTTTTGTAGGTTTGCTGATTAATTTTTTTGCGAAGGCGTCTATATATCGACGCTCATACATATTTTATTTTACTTTCTTCAAACGGCAGAGCCTGGAGTCCCCGGTGCGTTCCAACAAGCACAGTGGCGTTCGGTGCACTTTTTGACTGGCTTTCCAGTTTTGAACCTAAAAACGTCGGAGAGCTCTATTCTCTTCCGCGTTCAATGATAAACCTTCTTAAAGAAATAAGAAATGCAATAGTAATCTCCATTTAGATACAATGCCATGATAACATATAACGTTACATTTAACCAATCAAAGGTTTGCGTATGACATTGGGGCACGTTGGTTCTGTCACTGTTAGGCAATCGTCGATACTGATGTCAGTGCGTAGAGATTTAAAATACAAGCGCGAAGATTTCCACCACAAACGCGTAACTGAACGCACAAAATCGGTGCACATCAGTATATTGAACTTTACGAGCCAGACATAGCTTCGGATGCACTTTATTTACATTGATTGTTAAGTATGGCACCGACACATATGAGTACAAAATACTTATCGTTAAGCACGAGCATGTGCTTATGGCTGTCAGACTCGTATTCATGAATAAAAAATACGTATCATTGTATACGAGGTAGACGATACATGTGATTGGGTACGAGGTGCGTATCGACAAATACAAAATGCATGTTCAGGGGCATCAGGTGCGTATTGACAGACGCGCAACCTGCAACAGTGGACGGGCGACTCGTTGAAATATACACCCCACTAGTATAGGTTCATTTATATCGGATATTTCGATAGGGACGGTTTTCAGGCTCAGGTGTTTTTTTAACAGAATCATCTGAACCAACGATGAAGTTCCTTGAACATTGCCACGTGGTTTACGCCGAATGTTGCTCACAGATCTTGTGGGTGAAACTCATAAACACCGAATTGAAAGAAAAATCACACGTAGAGAAATACATGGCACGTACCCAACATAACCGGTGGATAACCCGGTTAGATTGCATGCATACGATGCCGATAGGCCCTGTAGATATCACGAGTTGGCCCCCGGCTTTTTATTCTTCCTTCGTCAAACCTCCAAACCATCTTATTTTTTGAATAAACCACACAGCTAGTAGTAGGGCTTGGAAGTATCCGCCAAACCAGTCATCAGGTTGAAACGGAGAAAAGTGAATCCGTCCTTGAAAGCTGGTTATACGGTTATCCGGATTCAAAGAAACGGCAATTTCGCCTATATGGTTCGAATGAACACGCATCCGGTTATTCGTGTGTTCGGAAACGAATACTTTGTCTTCATAAGAGCTCATCCGAAACATACGTTCTATTGGATACACACGGACACAATGTGCACAGCTCATCAATTTATTACTGACGTAGACACGCATGGCCTATGCAAAGACATCCCGTTTTTGAACTCTGCATGCACCTTCGCACCCTGCGGATATTAATTACTAACGGAATGTTTGTGAATATGAGAAGATCAATAAAAGCTCATATCGGTTGCAATGTTTGCTACAAACACGAGATTCTAAGCAAACGAGTATTTATGCTAGCAATACAAAATGAAAATAAGGTTTTTCGATTATCTGAATATCACGGTATTGTTAACCCAATAACCAACCGAATATCCGGTCAATCCGGTTATCCGGTTTTTAAAATCCAATAACCGATGCATTTACTAACGGGATAACCAGTTTTGCCGCAAAACCGCTTTGTGTTGATGTCCTAGCTAGTAGCTGTTTATTTCCGAGAGTGGATGTCATTCCTACCACTTCACTCTAGTATAAACTGAGCAGGTGGTGCCGGAAATCCCGTCTGGATACACCTACACTGGATGCTGTTTCGTAGGCCATATTTAGACTTTTCAAGTCCTGCGGGTATTATCTGACCATGGCACCCATCTGAAAGCAGCAAATGAATGATGTAGACCGCATGTCGATCAGATTGATTTAGTGTGGCGCAAATTTAGGGGCGAAGCTCCTCAAAGCGGCAGGCGTTCGTCCCTCGTAGTAGTATGTAACATGTTTCACGCTTTGACCTGCAAGGTGGTGCCGGTGAGAGATTTCTCCTGTGCGTTTTTGAACATTAAAAAATTCGCAGCGTGCGCGTAAACTAAAAGCCGCGATCACATGTCTCTCATTCCAAATTAGCAGCCATTGTCACGTACACTAAGCACTATCTGACAAGAAAGGGTTGCTGCGTTATACTCGCTTGGCATAAACTGCTTGGTTATAGAAAGGTTTAGCGAGCGTTGGGCCGCAGTGCAATGAATACAGTGAACAAGTATATACCATGAACTCGAGGTGGTTTAAGGTGGGAAGTAGACAAGAAGCGCAAGCCGTAAGAAAGTGTGCGTGTGCCCCCTCTCGTTTAGTGCTTGGATTATCCGCTGAATGGCGGTGCTTCTATATGCGGATTATTTGATGAAAAGATGCGAGATGGTGCTACTTGGAGTGTTCACTAGATGGACGTGTGGACGCGCGCAGAGATGGGCAGATGGACGCATAGACGGTCGCACAGACGGACGCATGAACGGACGGAAGCAACAACGAATGGGTGGATGGACGCTTCACCCCACTGTTCATCATTCACCCCGTGGATACGCTGCCATTATTCAACACAGGTTTCCTCGGAACCAACTTTGAGTTTTCATGTAGCTATGCACCTTGAGCCAATTGGGCGAGGAGTGCGTACGTGACGTTAAGCAAAGGAGAACGGGAAAGCGAAAATTTTCACCATTAAGAATAAAAAGTGAATAATCTTGCAGCACAACAGCGCAGCGACTTATATGCCACTTCAGAGCATTGTATTTCGATCGTGTTATTTATCAAATTACACTGGAGACGACAAATGTTCCTTAAACACTTCAGTGCAATATGTGTAAAAAACAAAAAAGGCCACACCTAATAAAAAAGAGGTGGGTAGGCCTAGCATTTAGAAGATACTGTGGTCGGATTCATTTTGCCGTTCAAAATTTTTTTTATGTAAAGTGTACTGAAAGTAATATATTATAATCTAGTTCACTGGAAGTCTTGTTGGCAAGCCTGTTCTAAAAACAACGTTGCATGTTTCATTCTCATCTATCAGAAATATTTTTAATTAGGTATAGGAGTAGTTAATCATTGTGTTTGTGTTTTAAGGAAAAGTTTGTTTTTAAGTGAGATTTTCAGTTAGCTTAAAGAGAGAACTTTTAAACAGTTAGAAAAGCAAGGTGAGGTGGGCTACGATTCAGGTGAAGTAAGAAGTTTACAGGCGGTCAGGTGGTATTCTACAGTGCCAAGAAACTACAACAGAACCACCTGCTCATAAATAGCACAACAACCTACGATTCCATGACGAAATGCAGTTCGAATGTAGATGCCGCGATATTCTCAGGTGGGCATCTACTTGAAATGCGTGATGAAGGAATCCTTAAAAGAAGGACCTCTGAGGTGGTGCCTCACTGGCGAACAGTTTGCTCTTATGCACTCCTTTACCAGAGCATGATTGGCCACACTGGCGCAGTACTTTGTCAGAACCTACCATGAATACAGCAATTACCCTTAGCCCTCAGTCCCCAGTGGCTGCGAAGGGAAAGCAATGGACAGATTCGCAACGCCACGAAGGGTGCTTAGAGTCTCTGGGTACGGACAGGCCACCATTGCAAATTGAACTGGGCTACATTCCACGCTAGAACACTATTTAGTGAGGCTAGCCTATCTGTCCTATTCAACTAATTAGACAGAGTTAAGTGTAATGTTGTGAGAATCAGCTAAAATAGGAAAACACGTGAGCCTTATACCGTGCTGAAGATTTGACAGGTGCTATGCTGCCATGGTTTATATGACAGAAAAAACAAAAAAGGGCGGGGTTATGAAGAGAATATTGCTGGCCACATAAAGAATACTACAGAATCACTGAGAGCTTGGCAAACACCAAGATTAGATTTAACAAAAGTACAAGATGAAGGTTGTAGATCTTGCTTAGGCGCCAACAACAAGCCATGATGATCATTTTCTTTAACGCTTTTAGGAAGACGTAGATTGAGCATTTATAAAGTAAAGACACAGTATACTATTGTGATGGGTGACTTTAATGCCAAAGTTGGCAAGAAACAGGCGCGAGACCATGCATTGGGAAAATGTCATCGGCTCTAAAAATGCAAGAGGGGAGTTACTAGTAGAGTTCGCAGGACGTAATAATTTACGGATTTTGTATACCTTTTTCAGAAAATGGGCTAACCGTGAATGGAAGTAGTGAACGCCTAGAGGCGAAACTAAAATGCATAAGATTTCATTTGTGTGCACACCCAGGCATTGTACAGATCGTAGAAGTTTTAGCAAGATCAGATGCAGTGACCATAGAATGGTAAACGCTCGTAATCACTTAGATTTAGAAAACAAACACGAAAAATTGATAGATCTCCCGTATAGTGGGAATTGATGATATGCGAAGTACGAATGAGGGAGGTTGATATGTCGCTTTAAATTAAGCACAACGTTACGAGGCTGAGGTAAGCTATGCAGTGCATGACTTCCGTGTAATGACTATCATGTCTCGACGGCTCGTGTACCTTCATCATCTATTTACGTCACCTGGTGCCCAATCTGATATATGCGGAGCTAGCGATACGGCCACGAGTGTGCTATGATCGGAGCGCGCAGTCCACTTTTACATGACATGCGTGTCATGATTATCACGTTTGGGTGTGTCATTTATCTTCGTCGTGTATTCACGTCCCGTAAAACCAAGTTTTGTATATGTTAGGCTAGCAAAACGGCAACGAGCGTGCTATGAAGGCAGGATGTAGTCATGTTTTACATGACATACACATCATGATAATTATGTTTGGACGTGTCATTTACAGTCGTCATGTATACACGTCTGGTCATGTCAAACTTGGTGTATGTGGAGCTTGTGAAACGGCCACGAGCACGCTCAGAGCGTAGCAGGTTGTGATATTTTACATAACCTGCATATCATGATTATCATGTTTGCACGTATCATTCACCTTCATCGTCTATTCTCGTCCCATAATACCATACTAGGTGTATGTGGAGCTAGTGAAACATTCGCAAGTGCATCATCAGTGTGGCATGTAATCATGTTCTTACATTACACACGTATCATGATTATCACGTTTGCACGTATCATTCACCTTCATCGTCTATTCGCGTGCTAGGATACCACATTAGGTATATGTGGAGCTAGTGAAACAGCCTTAAGCGCACCATGAGCGTGGAATGTACCCTTGTTCTTACATTACACGCATCTCATGATTATCATGTTTGCACCAGTCGCATACCTTCGTCGTCCATTCACGTCCCATAATACCAAATTTGGTATAGGTGAAGTTAGCGAAATGGCGGCAAGCACATCATGAAAGGCCCAATATACTCCGACGTAACGTTGACGCGTGCGAACGCTGGGCGCAAGGACATTACGCCGACGCCAGGCGCAAACTACACGACCATCGTCCATCGGCGCGGCCCGGCGGCAAATCTGCATATCGCGACGACGACGTTACCAAGACAGCACCGCTTCGGCCTCTTCTCGTGACGGAGGTATGACGGATGCACTCAAAAACGTATGCGTGAAAGCAATGCTGCGCGGCACTGTCTGTGAGTACATGGCAGGCAGATCGGCGCCTGCGTGGCTTAGCTGGCTTGAAACTATGTAACGAACAAGGGCAAGCACGTGCTCCAGGTTACATTGAAGTGTATTCGCGCCTTGAGTGTGGCATATAGTCTTGTTATCACATGACATGCATATTATGACTATCATGCTTGCACCAGTCACGTACCTTCGTCATCGATTCACGTGATGTATTACCGAATTTCCCGTATCTGAAGCTAGCGAAACGGCCATAAGCGTATCATGAGTATGACACGTAGTCACGTGATGAAGGTATGTGACTACAGGCCATGACATGCATGTTATGATTATCATGTGTGGACGTGTCATTTACCAATGCCGTCCGTTCGCGCCACCTAATATCGAACTGAGTACTCAATATGGAAAAACGGCCGCGACCGCATCATGAGCGTGGCATGTAGTCATGTTCGTTACATGACATGCACTGATGCACATGATGACTATCATGTTTGCTCTAATCGCATATCTTCGTCATCCGTTTGTGTCCCGTAATACGAAACTTGGTATATGTGAAGCTAGCGAAACAACCGCAAGTGCATCAAGAGCGTGGTATGTAGTAATGTTGTTACATGACACGCATGTCATGATTTTAATGTTAGAGTACGTCACTTGTGTTCGCCATGTAATCATGTAATGCCATACCAGCTTTGCAACATGTCATGTGAACGAAATCGCCACAAGAGCATCAAGGCCACGAAATGTAAATTATGACATTCATGACATACATGTCATAATTTTCATGTTATGACTAGTCAATTGTACTTGTTATAGAGTCTTATTATGCGTTACCAATTCCAGTACCGATACCTTTAGGGAAACGATCAGGAAAGCTATAAGTCGTAGGCGGATAGATAGATAGATAGATAGATAGATAGATAGATAGATAGATAGATAGATAGATAGATAGATAGATAGATAGATAGATAGATAGATAGATAGATAGATAGATACACTCAAAGTTGCGAAGTTCACTAAAAAATGTTTCGCGTTTAAACTTGTACGCGTAAAGCCATTTGATGAACTAGCGGTGGTAGAGAAAGTACAGGAATTCAGAATTTTGTTTCAGAATACATTCGAGGCACAAAACGAGATAACCGACGTTAGCGTTGACAAAGTGAACGATAATCTTACTTGAACTAATAAAGAGTGTACAATGGAAGTAGGGGTACTGTCACTGGACAGGACAGTGGTAAACTGTCTGAGGAGACGAAAAATCTTAATTCTACACAATAAGAAGCCCCCAACGCAAACCGACATAATATAGCTAGTACAGCTGTCGAAGTTAATCAATACGTGCAAAGTAGCCAGCGAATAAATGATGTAAAATGGATAGAAGTGAGCAGGCTGTAAAACGTGGCAGTAGCTTGAAATCTGTTAAGACAAATTTCTCTCTAGGCAAACATCGGATGTATGGATTCAGGAACAAGGAAGGCAGTGTCATAACCAATACAAATAGGATAGTCAAGGTTGTGGAGGAGCTTTACAGAGAGCTGTAAGAGAAACCAAAACAGCCAGTACGATATCGTGGGAACCGATAACTCTCCAGAGTAATTCAACATCCTACAAGTAGCGACAAGGTAAGTAAGGAAAGTCCTAGAAGAAATGAAAAAAGGGGAAACCTACTGGTGAAGATATTGTAACAACGGACCTCCTGAAAGATTCCTGAGAAATTGTCTTAGAAATATTGGTCACCATATACAAAATGTCTCTTGACGAAAAAGATGCCATAATCTTGAAAGGACACTTTCGTAAAGCCTACTCTAGCTAAGACCATGTTTATAGTATCAATCAGGTAAAAGAAAAATGCGCGGAATACAACCGATTTCGATGCATCGCGTTCATAGAATACGAATAGGCGTTTTATTTATTCGAGACTTCGGCAGTATTGCAAACACTACGGAATCAACGCATTGAAGAACCCTACATAAATATACTGGAAGAAATTGTTCTCTATAAATAAAGCGATAAAATGCCAATAAAAATGATGTAAGGTAGGGAACCACGGCTTCTCCTATTCTATTCACCGCGTGTTTACAAGAGGTTTTCAGGACGATACGTTGAGATGAGTTAGAGATAACTGTTAATTGAGAGTGTTTTAGTAACCTGCCATTCGCTGATGACATTGTGTTGATGAGTACCGCAGAGGATAAATTACAGCTCAAGATTACTGAACTGAACATCGAAAACAGAAAAGTAGGTCTGAAAAGCATTGTACCTAAAACAAAGGTATTGTGTTACAGTCTCGGCAAAAAAGAGCACTTTTGCAATAGGTAGAGAGAAGCTATAAGTTGCAAAATAAATCTACTTACTTAGGACAAGTAGTAACCGTGAAGCCGGACCATAAGAGAGAAATAACTAGAAGAATAAAGATAGGGTGGATCACATCCGGCAAGTCTTCTCAAATCATGAATGATAATTTGCCACTAATGCTCAAGAGGAAGGCATATAATAGCTGCATCTTTCCAGCGCTTACCTATGGAGTAAAGCCTAGAGGATTACAACGAGGGTTAAGCCTAAAATCAGGATGGCGCAGTGAGCGATGGAAAAAAAATTGATCGGTGTAACCTCAAGAGACGAAAAACAGCAGATGACAAGGAAACAAACCCAAGTTAAGGATGTTATAATTAAAATCAAGTAAAAGAAGTGGTCATGGGCTGGGAACGTATCGCGTAGGCAGAATAACCGCTAGTTAATAAAGGTATCCTACTGAATACCCAGAGGCGGCCGACGCACAAACGAGAGACAGACAGTTGGGTTGGCTGGTGAGAATCAAAAGTTTGCAGGTGTAACGTCGCAACCCAAAAGCACAAGAAAAGCTTGATTGGCAGCTCATGGGAGATTTCTTTGCCCTGCAGTGGGCGTCGTCAGACTAAAGATGATGTTGTTATGGATAGGGTGAGTTACTTATCGAAAGAAATTGGATATTGCTTTCTGCTATGAAAGTTCCGTGTCCACAAATGCACAGTTTATCGCAGGTTGCAGGACAAGCCTTATCTGAGTATTCTGATGTGCCCTTCAGGAAGTCACAACCCTTGACTTCACCAGATATGAGATGCTTTTTTTTATTTTCGCTAATCTGTATAGTATTTCCTACCGTAATTCAATTGTCTTCTTGATGCTTGTAGGGAAATGTAAGGTGTACCGCGCAGTACACTTGTGGACTGATAATTCTTAGGAGGTATATTACGGGGAAATTCTCTCATAGGAAAGGGCTTGTTAGATTTGAGGTACACAGTGGTCGACCTCAGCAACACATCCGCTTATTATCAGTGTACTGATTGTGTCATTTGTATTTTTTGTTCCAATATGATAGTGACTATGACGGGTGGTATATAAAGCGCACTGAGGAAGGGCTTCTCAATGCATGTTTTCAGCAAGTTCGTCTCTTTCGTAGAAACGTACTATGACGCACGGTAAGAAATTTTTTTATAAAATATTACAAGTCAACCAGATGTCACATGCGTAAAGTTACACCATGGGATAGTTGTGTTTCATGCAGGTTTATTTCGGCGCCAGATCAAAAGCGCAATTACCTCATGTAGATAGCAGTTTTTAGAATAACCCAGGAAAGAGGGATTCACGAAGTTTAAAGTTTGACGGAAGCCAGTCTGGTCGGGATAATACATGGTTGAAGGTTTTCATAGTGAATAAAGCTTCAGTGTGGGAGCTCAAACGTCTTTTTTCTGTGTCTTATTTTTTTTAAACTTTTACTTTGGTTAGCACAGTGCCTCCAGGTTTTTTACCTTCAACCGAGAATAGAGAGACTACAACGTGTACTGCAATGGCCTATTTGGCGCTGCCTTAAGAATGAGTACTTATTGGTGCGGACTGAGATAGCGCCATAACAAACATGCTGAAAGTTGTATCGTGTTGCACTTTGCATGCAGTTGTTTGCGTGGATACCAGTACCCTTGTCGGCACAAACAATACCGATTTATAAGAAAGATCTTTATTTTTCATTCCTAATTAAACAGTTATGATGAAGCCATCTGGTGCTGTTTTTTGCGTGCTTCTCCTGTGCACCATGAGTGGTGAGTACACCTATTCGTACTTGAGTAATACATCGAAGAATGCAACTGATGAAGTTGTTCTAGCTTACGAGTATATAGCTTTATCGGTTGATTTTCTTTGCGTGTCGTCGTGTCGATACATATTCATTCCGCACTAACATTCGTTGCTGATGCTTTGCCTTCTTCTTTTTTAACGACACCCATGCGATAGTGTACCACTTCCTGTCATGGAGTGCTTTTCTCAGCTGAATAACATTTGACGACATAGATTTGAACAGCAATAACAAACAGTTATTCATAAAAGAGGATGCATTTGGCGCCAATTATACGCCGATACTCAGTCCAAGAGAACAGAACGAGCGCTGTTGCCATTCGAAACCCATCCTTTTCGTCTGCTTAAGGGTCTCTCTTCAATTCAGGCCAAAAGTATCCTAAGAATAAAGAAATTAGGGCTTTGCCAGGTCAGTTTAACCTACCTTACGTGAACTGTTCTTAGCGACCGAATACATTATAGTGGGATTAAGCATCACTTTCCTACATAGGATTGTTTACACGTGATCTTAACCTGAAAACAGTGCTCAACAAACATTTAAAAGTGAGAACACTACGAGTAAATATCGATTACTTATGGTTCCTAATTTTGCTTTGTGTCTACGAGCGCATAATATTTTTGGCTGCATAAAAGAAGTGTGATTCTAAGGGCTGGTTATCTTTGTTACAAACAAGTTATTGAGAACTAATCAACAATGATGCCAAAGAACGCATAGGGAATTGTGTTAAATGTAGCAAAAAATAAATGTGACCGAGCAAACGTGGACTGAAAAATTGCTTGCACTGTCAGGGACCAAATCTTCGGCCCTCAAATAGCAGTCCGATGCTCCACAACCAAGCTATGGTGGCGGTCATCCCTTGGTTCACTTCGTAGGGTAGATATCTGCATATAATCATGGGAGCGTTATCACTGCCACTTCATACAATTACGGCGAGGGTAGAACACTCTTTGTGCCGGTTGTCGTCACGTAGCACGTGATTCTATTACGAGCTGACAGCTGACCAATATTTCTCGCACACTACCTAAAGGCATCAAGTCTACCAGAAAGCGGCCCTAACTATGAATGAAGAAAAAAAAATAGTTTTACTATTTGCTTTGCTAGACACAACACTAATGACAACTAACACACAATGATGCCAAGGAAAGCATAGAGGATATTATTAGATGTTGTAATGTAAATGAGAAGAATGGAAAGTAGACAAAAAGCTAACTGGCCACTGGCAGTGCCAGCTCCAGTTCAGTCAGCTGCCAGCTAAATATGCTATCACGTACTAGGTGACGCCTACAGGCAAGAAATGTGTTCCAGCCTCGCCGTAATGGCAACAGGCAGCGCCGACTGACTCTCCCACGTTCGAATGCAGCTATAAACCCTATCAAGTTGATGGAGGATGACCGTCACCGTAGCTAAGTGGTACAGCATCGTACGCGTTATTCCAAGGTCGCAAGTTTGGTTCCTCTTGGTCTCAATTTATCTTTTCGTGCAACTTTTATTTGGTTCATAGTTGTATAACAATGCTTTTATTACATCCCCAATACTGCCCTTCGCATCATTGCCTCAGAGTTTGCTTTAATAGCGTTTCTACAATAAAGCCACTTTCTTATTTAACCAACGAAACTTTCTAAGGCCAACGTTTATCCGTGAGTCACTAATAGAAAATTATCATCATCATAAATCACCACCGGGTATCTTTGGCCTATCCTTCATTGCTGTCATGAGCTATATCTCCAACTTCACTCCCAGAACTCACTGGTTTTTGTGGCGTGGGATGCGATAGTTCTGCTCGGTGAGTCAACGAAGACAACGAGAGGAAAAAGAAGAAAAAGAACATATATATACATGAAAAAGGGAGTATAGTCACAGGTGCCAAAACATCTTCGCAATGCGCAATGCAGATCCACAGTACCGAGGATCGGTAGGCGAGAGCACTAACCACATGGTTATCAATACATGTTCTCACAGTCCAGCATAGCCTTGCAAACGGTAGTACCTCAAGAGATAGGACAGGAGAAATGAAGGCGAGAAGAACAGGCGTCATGGCAAATTGAAGGAAAAAAGGAGGGTAGAAGAAACACGACATAGGATAAAAAACAATACATAAAACGGTAGGTAAAAAAGTGGCAGAAATATATATATATATATATATATATATAGAGAGAGAGAGAGAAGGAAGGAATGAATATGCCAAGCAGAAATATAAAATGGCGAAGGAAGAGAAAGGAATAAACAGAGGGAAGAGGGAGATGGAATGAACAAGAAAAGACATGGCGATGTCAGCCAGAAAGTAAATGGCCCCGAATCTGCAAGTTACACTGCCAATGTCGTCTTTCGACGACATTGTCTTTCGTCTGAAAATAGAACAAAACGTTTTTTTTTTGATGTTCTGTGCAAGAAAATCGGTTAATGGCATTCTGGAGGCACTGCGTTAGAGTGCCCCAAGCATGTAGCGGAGGCGAACGAGCGCATGGAGGCATGATAGACACAAGCGCCATCTGGCAGTTATCTTCAAAAACGAAGGCGTGGGCGCCCCGCGGAGAAAGATGCACGCCTGTCTCGGAGGTGATACGATGTATAAAGCAAAGCGACGCGCAGGTGCAACCACCGTGTTGTCGTAGCAGAGCGTTGAAAACACCTTTTTGAGCATCGCGTTGCAGTGTCAGTGCGGCGCGATTAACGCTTCACTCCTTAGGGTTACCTGTGTGTGCCTCATAGTATTAAGTATTAAGGCAGACATAAAAAACATCGACGTGCTGTTACTGCGCCTCATATGTGCGCAAGAAATGCTTTTTAAGTGACAATCGTACAACTATGAACGCTTAATCTTGAGCAATATTGGTAGGCGCATCGGATCGTATCGGCCGTTTGGTGTCGTTTGAGGTATTTTTAAGAGCAGACAAACAAACAAATGTACAGACAGACAGACAGACAGACAGATAAAACTTTTTTTCGTCGAAAGTTCCCAAGAAAGAATTAAAAATGGCAGCATATCCACGGGGTGAATGATGGAGAGTGGTGCGAAGTACCCGTCCGTCCATTCTTTCTTGGTTCCGTCGGTCTATGCGTCCGTCTGTGTGACCGTCCGTGCGTCCATCCCCCCGTTCGTGCGTGCGTCTGTTCGTGTGTCCGCACGTCCACACGTGCGGGCATCTCTGCGTTCGTCCATGCATCCACCCCTGCGTCCGTCCATGCGTCCATCTTTCCGTGCAGCCATCTGTGCGTCCGTTCATGCATCTGTCTGTGTGTCCGTTCGTCCATCTAGTCAGCACTTCAAGTACCACCTTTACGCATCTTTTTATCACTTATTACGCATATAGAAGCACTGCCGTCCAATGAAAATTCCAAGGACTAAACGAGAGTTGGCACACGCATACTTTCTCAAGGCTTGCGCTTCGTGTCTACTTCCCTCCTTTAACAACCTCGAGTTCACGGTATAGACTAGTTCACTGTATTCATGGCACTGCAGCCCAACGCTCGCAAAACCTTTCTAAAACCAAGGAGGTTACGCCCAGCGAGTATAACGTAGCAACCCTTTCTTGTCAGATAGTGCTCAGTGTAGATGCCAATGGCTGCTAATGAGGAAATGAGAGACAGGAGAATTCGGCTTTGGCACACGCACACTTTCTCACTGCTTGTGCTTCGTGTCTACTTCCCACATATAACCACCTCGAGTTCATGATATATACTAGTTCACTGTATTCATGGCACTGCGGCCCAACGCTCGCCAAACCTTTCTAAAACCAAGGAGATTACGCGCAGCGAGTGTAACGTAGCAACCCTTTCTTGTCAGATAGTGCTCAATGTACATGCCAAAAGCTCCTAATGGGGGATAAAAGGCAGGAGAATTCGGCTTTTAGTTAACGCTCACGCTGCGAATTTTTTATTGTTCGACAACGCTCAGGAGAAATCTCCCACCTGCACCACCTTGCAGGTCAAAGCGTTAGACATGTTACGCACTACTACGAGGGACGAACGGGCGCCGCTTTACGGAGCTTCGCCCCTAAAACAACCAGTAATTTTGTCGGAGGAGCTCTTCTTCTTTGTTGAAGAGGTCTTCGGCACTGGTCTTGCCCTTTTGTGTCGGTGTATGATGGACGAGTGAAACTTGTCTTTCGGCCGGCCTGGTATTGGAAGGCTAATGTGTGAATAAGCCACAAGAAACGACATGCTAACAATGTAAATATGCAAATTGTACATATTCATCCTTTTTGTTTCTCTTGCTTACCTTGAAATATTTTGTGATTGTGTTTGTGTGAACCATCGAATGTACATGTTCTTTTATGTCATCTCATATCCATGTTCAGGTAAATGACGTCAGTTTTGTCATCATTGTTAGAGTATGTCTGGGGAGGAATTGTTCTGTTGAGTGGTATTGACGTTTGTGGCAATAATATTTTTCTAAATGGTAATACCTAGGCGCACATTAACTGTGCTGTCTGTTTAGCAATGCACCTAGGATTGATACTGTGCTGACATTTTTGTTATTTTCACTGGTACCAGTGCCCACGAGATCATTTATCATAAAGAAATAGAATAATGGAACTGACAATTAATAACTATTCGTCTACTGTAGCTGCATATATCGCAGACCGCACCTTGTCCTAATGACTCAAGAGCATTAGTGTGTCTTGCTAAGCACTGTCCAAGTGCTGAAAGTATATTTACTCATCACCAGCCATGTGTGCATCCTCCTCAATGGTGCAGCTGCACTAATAATTTCATAATTTCACGAATACGCAAGGCTAAAGAGAGACTGACATGGCAATTTTCTCTCCCTCAGTCTCTTCCCGGAACGTACCAGACAAGTACGAAACCTTGGACGTCATCGTCGACAAAGAAGCACAGCGTGTCGGCCTAGAAGCTGTTCAAGTGGGTGAAGTTCTGCGCGCCATTGCGGATGGTATTCGCACACGTGCGAAGCACGAGGAAGGTGCGGAAAACCAGGTTAGTTGTTCGCATTGTTCGAATACACTTGCTCGTAGTTCTTGTACGTACCCAACCAGAGCTTAGGTGTCGCACCATGTTTACTGCTTAAGAGCCCATGCTAGAATGAAGGGAATGAGAGCGCACGGCTGAAAACTAAGGTTTGAAATGTGCTTTTGCCGTTACAACTAGTTGTACAAAGGGGCATTCAAAGTTTTGACAGCGATAAGCATATCTCATGTAATAGCAAACGTGGTTAAACTTCCGATGCGATAAGCCAGAGAACATGAAAAAAATGTAACAAGTTTTCTCTACCAGTGGAAAGTGCATAGATTACGTAAATAGGTGCATTGAAAAAAACTATGAAGCCAGTGATTTCTTTCTATTGATTTTTTTACTCGTTGCTTACAAAGATCTTATTGTTATTGCAGAGCCAACAGTACTTTCTTGACAAGCTATTGAAAGCGGTTGGTGAACTTGTCAAGGGGGCTGGAAACGCCGTAAAGGGAGTTGCTGAAGGTGTTGGCAACGCTGTTGGCGCAATCACCTTTAGCCGCGCCAACAGGGGTGGTCACCAAAAAAGCTGCTGATATACTTCGCAAAATTGTTAGTAAAGACCTACACTTGTATGCGACTGAAGACGGCAAGGTACACAAGGACTTTCGCCAACAGATTGCCAATGATTTGAGTCGTGTGGCTGAGTCATTATTCCACAAAGGACAAGTGCTCTGCGCTGGCCGTGGCCGCACGCACCTGAACAAAAACGAAGCGAAGTTTGTCCAAATGGTTGTTGAACTTTTCTGAAATAAACACTGCAACGTATGTGAGCCTATCGTTTCGCTCCGCTGCACTTGCATTTAAGAAAAGTGGGTAATAAATGGCATTTTTTGCGAATATTCACTCATGAAGATGGTGAAAAGAGTTCATATTGCGTCACTGAAGGACAGAAGTGGATAATAAATGCGAAGCATTTCTTAGCGAACTTCGGCGGCTTTGAGCGTATCTATCTATCTATCTATCTATCTATCTATCTATCTATCTATCTATCTATCTATCTATCTATCTATCTATCATCTATCTATCTATCTATCTATCTATCTATCTATCTATCTATCTAGCCACCAATGAGTTATAGCTCTCCGGGTTGTTTAGATAATGGTAGCGATACCAAACTTGGTATGGCATAACATGACTGCATGAAGAACATATTTGATTATTCATTATATGAAATCACGACATCTATGTCATAAACGACATGATTTACGTTTCGTGACCCTGCAGCTTTTGCGGTGGTTTTATTCACATAGCATGTTGCAAAACTTGTATGATATGGCATGATTGCATGGTGAACACAAGCGACAGACCCTAACATGAAAATCATGACATGCGTCTCATGTAATAACGAGACTACATGCCACGCTCATTATGCGCTGGCAGGCGTTTCGCTAGCTTCACTTAGGCTGAAATTCGTATTACGGGACTTGAATAGATGGCGAAGGTATGATACTGTTGCAAACATTATAAACAAGAGATGCGTGTCATGTAACAACATGACTACACGCTACGCTCAAGATGCACTCGCGGCCATTTCACTAGCTTCGCGTGTATCAAATCCATAGGTAATTGACATAGATAATTGACACATCCAAACATAATAATCACGACATGCGTGTCATGTAACAACATGACTACATGTCACACTGATGATGCGCTCGCGGCCGTTTCGCTAGCCTCACGTATGCCAAATTTGGTATTACGTGACGTCAATGGATGACGAAGGTACGGGACTATTGCATAATAATGATACTGTGAACATAATAATAATGAGATGTGTGTCATGTGAGAACATGACTACGTGCCACAGTCAAGGCGCCAATACATTTCGACTTGACGCGCTTCGTGTGCTCGCCGGCGTCCATTTCGTCGCGTCACGCCGGCGTTGCCACACCAGGCGGCGGTGCTGCCATATACTCGCTGGAGCACGCCGCGCTGCATTGCTTTGGCGCATGCGCGTTTCAGCGCGTCCGGCGTGCCTCCGTAACGAAAATATTGAGACGTAGTGTTGTCTGGCTAACACATCGACGTGAAATTCAGCATGTCGCATTCCGCGCCGGTTACCTTCGGGCAGCGCCGACGGGCACTGGTCGAGCCTGGAGTCAAACTATAAAGTGCCCGCGTTTCGCTAACGTAGCGTCACTGTGCCCAGCGTGCGTGCGCATCAACCCTACATCCGAGTATATGGGGTCCTTCATGATGCGCTCCCGGCCGCATTGCTAGCTCCACATATACCAAATTGGCTGTTACGTAACGTGAAGGGATGACAAAACATATGACTGGGTCGAACATGGCGATCTTGCACGCGTGCCATGTAAGAACATGACAACATACCATGCTCATAGCCTGCTCGCGGCCATTTCGGTAGCTCCACATATACTACATTTAGTATCACGTGACGTGAATAGATGACGAAGGTAAACGGCACATTCAAACATGATAATCATGAGAGGTTGGTCATGTACGGCATCATTTACCTTCACCTCGAAACGTTGCGCTGATTTTAAAGTGGCATATCAACATTTCTTATTCGTGCTTCGCATACATATCATAGAATCCTATTGTACGTGTGATGTGCCAATTTTTTATTAGTTCCTGTTGTGACTGTCAACAGTCAGCTAATCTTCAATCTAGCAAACTATCGGTTTGATTAAAGCTTGCTTGGCGTATTCCATTGTGTTCTGTCGCATGATAGAACAACATTCTGTAACGCATTGGTTCAAATAAAAATATTCGGCACTCAAAAGGGTAAAAGTAGGCAATATGTGGTAGCGCAGACGTAAGACAGAGAACCGGTTTGTTGAACAAGAAGACCAGAACTCCCCCCCCCCCAGCACGTTCGCTCGCGTTCTGGCATTCCCAATAGTGACGCATGCTTTGGGGATGATCCGTTTCTGAGCATTTACCAAGTTCCGCTTGGAGGGGGGGGGCTTCAACATTAATCGCAATCTTCTAGGTTGCCGAGTTCTTGCATCGGGCGATCCAGCGCTCAACCATTTGCGAGAGCCGCTGAGTAGGTGTACTCTATGTCATCTTTTTTGGGCATCAGATTGATTACTTGGCCCGACTCACAGCACACTGTGTGTGTGATGTCCTGTCACATTAGTACCACATTACTCATTGGTTGATGAGTGTTATTAGCTGTTTTACACTGACTGCAGTAGCAGCAGCTGGGCTCTTTTCCGTCGTCTTTAAAGTTGGTCTACTATCTTCTGGTGATGACGAGCCTTGCGGTTCAAGTCAACCGCAGTCGAGAGCTCCGAGGCGCAAATCTGTTGTTGAAGGTAAAGGCTGCGCTGTCCTCATGCAGTGTGATGGAGTCACTGGCTGAAGCGCGTTGGGCATGCTCTTAAAACACGTTAGGGCTCCTCTATTATCCACAGATTCGATTTTGTGCAGCACAGTTTTTAGGGCTTCAACGTAGAGCCAGCTGCTTTCCAGTGGCTGTTTGAAAAAGTGTTTTGTAAGCCAATAAAGCACTCCCACCATTTGCCATAACACAGAACTCTTTCTACGATGAAATTTTAATGAATTCGTAGCTCAGCCGTGTACTCCGGAAGCCCTGTTAGTGCAGGTGCAAATGTTACAGCTCATCTACAGGCAGTTTGAGCATTTTCGAACTATGCTGTCGAAGTAACTTCAAGTCATGCGAGAAACAGCTGAAGACGAGTAGTGTTGGGCCTTCGGTCTCATCTAAACTCAACTCCACATGTATGGCGCACGTGATGGGTCAAGAAAAGAGAAGGACTTAGGACATTGTTGAACCACTTGTATTACGCGACAGTAGTAAGTCCTGCCAAAGATAAAATACCTTATCTTGCTGATTGTTTCTTGTGGAAAAGGCATAATCGCTGTATAGGTATTACTGCTGTTTTCCATCGTGACAGTATTCTGCACCTCGAAACTGTCTACAGTACTCTCTTACATCCCCACAACGAAAAATGCTCTACAAGATCCCTAAATGTTGCTTACATCTACATGAATAGTGCGCACGCGTGTCATTTTTACAAGAATGCCCATCAGCTTATAATTGTCTGTTAGAAGAACGGGATGGCGTAAGTCGTGATCGGTGACAAGGTGATGCCGTGGTCCACCGACATGACGTAAACCATCGTTTTTCACAAAATGATGGATGCGAATAACATGAGGTGTCGAGGGTAATAACTGAACATTACATTGCGCAGAAACTTCGCTTAGAAATCAATGTTCTTGGAATACTCATGGACCATCGCTTCTCAATTGAAATATTTTCGCGTACATAACGTCGTCTTCATACTGATCTTAGCTTCAGACGCATCTTCACTCAGTGTTTCAATAATGCTTCTTTGCCACGCACCATCACACCTTGGAATAGACTTCCTGGGGAAATTGTTTCACTAAGAGACCCTTCGGAATTTAGTGATCATTAGCTAGCATACATATATCCCCTTGAATTTCTTAGAAGATGTTTGTTTTTTCACTCTGTATTGTACTGCATTCTGCTTTAGTGTTTGTTTTTCCCTTCCATTGTACTATTTTCTTTGTTTCTTGTTCGATGTAGATTATTTTTATATTATAATTGTTGGGATTTTTCCTTAACCCCCCTCCCTCTCGATGCTCTTTGGGGCTTGTAGGCTACCGTGAATAAGTAAATAAAAAAATTGCCCGCAGCTTCCCTCGGGGGAACACTGAGGAGGATGCGGAGCATATAATTGGTTAACGGGGTGTTAAAGTGCGACTTACTTGGGTCGATGGCTAAATTGGTTAACGTGGTTGTGAAATGGGGTGTTAAATTGCGACTTACTTCGGTCGATGGCTAAATTGGTTAACGTGGTTGTAGGAGGGGGTGTTAAATTAGTGAACACGTACACACGTATGCGAAAGGGCGGCGCTGGTCGAAGGGACGTCGATCATTGTGTTTGTGGATTCGTTGGAATTCATTTCACCGCGACCTTGGACGTCGACGCGCCGTACAAACCAACCGACGAGCGGCAACTGAGCGAGCGAGCGCCGACCTTGAGTATATATACAGCGCGACGGCGCATGCACTGTCAGCTGTTGAATGTTCTCGAAGCGTGACGGCGCATGCGCGTCCACTGGAGAATCAGGAGAATTGTAGAATGTTCTCGAAGGGGAGAAGCGCGCGCGGCACAGATGGTGGGTGACGGTGCATGCGCGCGTCAGCTGTCGAATGTTCGAGAAGGGGAAGAAGCGCAACGGCGCATGCGCGCGTGTCAGCTGCCGATGTTCTCGAAGCGCGACGGCGCATGCGCGCGCGTCAGCTGCCGATGTTCTCGAAGCGTGACGGCGCATGCGCGCTACATTATACAGCTAGCGAATGTTCGTGAAGAGGAGAAGCGCACGCGGTGTGTAGAGGAGGAAGGGTGCACAGATGGTGGAGGAGTGAAGCGCGCGCGGTGTGTAGAGGAGGAAGGGATGCACAGATGGTGGAAGAAGGAGGAGGAAGCTTGCGGACGGCGCCGCACTACAAGCCTCGCGTATTAGATGCTCCGCATCTAAAATGGCAGCATATCCACGGGGTGAACGAAGGAGAGTGGGGCGAAGCATCCGTCCTTTCGTTCGTTCTTGCTTCCGTCCGTCCATGTGTCCATCTGTGTGACCGTTCGAGCGTCCATCTGCCCGGCTGTGCGTGCGTCTGTTTGTGCGTCCACACGTCCATCCGTGCGTCCGTCTCTGCGTTCGTCCATGCATCCACCCCTGCGTCCGTTCATGCGTTCATACGTCCATGCAGTCATCCGTGCGTCCGTCTATCTGTCTGTGTGTCCGCTCGTCCATCTAGTCAACACTCCAAGTACCACCATCTCGCAACTTTGAATCATATATTCCGCATGTAGAAGCGCCGCCATGCAACGGACATTCGAAGGACTAAACGAGAGGTGGCACACGCACACTACTTATGGCTTGCGTTCATGTCTACATCCCACCTTTAACCACCTTGAGTTCATGGTATATACTAGTTCACTTATTCATTGCACTGTGGTCCAACGCTCGCTAAACCTTTCTTAAACCAAGGAGGTTACGCCCAGCGAGTGCAATGTAGCAACCTTTTCTTGTCAGATAGGGCTCAATGTACATGCCAATGACTGCTAATGGGGAATGAGAGACAGGATAATTCGGCTTTTGCTTCAAGTCTACTTCCCACCTTTATTTACCTCGAGTCGATGGTGTATACTAGCTCACTGTATTCATGGCACTGTGGCCCAACGCCGCTCAATAAACCGTTAAAACCAAGGAGGTTACGCCCAGCGAGTATACCGTAGCAACCCTTTCTTGTCAGATAGTGCTCATTGTACATGCCATTGGCTGCTAATGGCGAATGAGAGACAGGAGAATTCAGCTTTTAGTGAACGCGCACGCTGCGAGTTTTTATTGTTCAACAGCGCACAAAAGAAATCTTCCACCGGCACCACATTGCAGGTCAAAACCTAAGACTGGTTACGCACTACAACCATAGAGAAACATACTTGCATAAACAGCAACAATCCCGTAGCGCCCTGCGGCTACAAGGACCAAATTGCCTGGCATTTTTGTTTCCTTGGACCAGGAAAAATTTTTTGATCACGTTGAATGGAACTATCTTCTCGGTGTGCTGGAGTGTTACGGCTTTCCAGCACGTTTAACCAACGTCATCCGCTTACTCTACACTGACTTAAACACGTCATTAGTAGAGAATGGCCATTCATTGGAACCCATTGCAGTAAGCCCGGGGCATTCGACAAGGCTGTCCCCTCTCGGCAATTCTCTTTGTAGTATGCATAGATTCATTATTGAAACAAATTCATAAATGCGCTTCGATACGCGGTTTTCCTCTCCCAGGCTTGGACGAAGTGAAAGTAGTGGCATACGCCGATGACACCTGGTTGTTTATTCGGAACATAGATAGCTACAGAGGTTTTTTACGAATATTTCACACGTATAGTTACCTGTCGGGGGCATGTCTTAATTCCGGGAAAAGCAAGGCATTGTGCTCTGGAATGCACACTGAAGAGTTCCTTGATGGCGTCTAACTCGTCCAATGAGTTAAAGTTCTAGGTGTGACTTTCCTTTCGACTGGTGAGGTAGCCCGCACCACATGGAAAGAAATCCAACGCAAAGTGAACAGATGCATTGAAGTTGCTAGAGTTGAAGTCGCCAGAATCTGCTAGGTACCTCTAGAAGGCTTTTTCGTTTAACAAATGAAACGGGACCAGCTGCTGAACAGCCACTGGCGTATTACAACGCAAGTGATAAAATCTTCGTAACAATGGCGAAATGATTTTCCAGTTCAAGAGCTTATGAAAATGTGCCCCATCAACATGAGCGAACAAATAGCATTTAAATGTCTAACTGAGGAAAAGCGCCGGTAATGTCCGGCGAAAATACGTAGATCTCTTACAAACACGTCCCTTTCTTCCGAAGTCCGTGATTTAAACATGCTTAGGGAATGGGCGGCTTTACCAACGGCCGACTGCCTTGCGGCGTGGAGCATGGTGCCCTCCGCCACATGTTCGCAATACGGCCGCGTCGAAACGCTGAACCATGTCTTTCATGAATGAATAGTAGCAAGCAATTTTTGGCGCATGGTTATCAGTATGTTCCAAATAAGTATGCAGTGGAAGTCTATCCACAGGGATAACCTTGTAGAACTCTTACTTGGTATCAGAGCCTTCGTCTTATGGATGCGGAGGGGACTGGCCCACCTGAGGGGACGCCCTCAGAGAGCCAAGTTTCCTCTGCTACATCGCCTAAGAAACGTAATGCTTATGCTTCATAACGCACAACTAGTTATGCTGGGAGAGGAAGCGTTACTCCAACTCTGGTCTACGCGATTCATTAATGTAAAAAACTAAAGTGTCTATGCCTTTTTTCCCCTATTGAGGAGGTGGGCTAGAGCTTGTACCACTGTGACATTACAGTGTATATTTTCCTTTTCTTCTTTAGAAACGTCTTTTTTGTGCAATGTTGTTCTTGAGCACGAGAGCAAACTGTCCTCACAGGTGAACGCAAAAAACATCACCCTACACCATGAATGACCCCCCCCCCTTGTTTGTTCACATGGCCTTACTGTTTATTTAAGTTTAATCATCTTGATACTCATGATTGTTCTGTTTTTGTTGTACAATTTTTGCATTGTACAACACTGCATACGCAAATAAGTTCTTTTCGCTGTATATAACAACTTGCATTGAACATACACGTTGATCACTATTGTCCATTTTTCTGTGTGCACATAAGCTATGTAAGATATATCCGGAAATCAAATTCTCTTAAACTGCGGCCGAGCCACTGCGCTGCTTCCAGAGCCACGAGTTGCTGGTCAGACTCGGTAACGCCTTTTGCATAAATAAACAACAAAAGTTCTTTTTTTAAATGCCGGGATTGGAACCTTTTCCCTCATGCTTAGAAAGTGAGTGTCGTTACTAGGCTACACTTTATAAAACAATTTACACCCTAAAAGGTGCAAAATGGGTGTACGCATTAAAACACCCTCATGAACATCTTTTTACACTCCATTTTTTAAATTTAAGGTGTTCGTAAATAGAACTCCCTCAAAACATACCATTTACACCCTTGCATTTGGGGTGTTATGAACAAGGCTACAAGTGATTGATTGATAAGTGAGGTTTAACGTCCCAAAACCAACATATGATTATAAGAGACGCTGTAGTGGAGGGCTTCGGAAATGTCGACCACCTGGGGTTCTTTAACGTGCACCAAAATCTGAGCACACGGGCCTACAAGGCTGCAAATTCACGACATATTCGGGCAGTTTTGCTTATACTGTTAGTATACATTAACCATCTTGATACCAGCAAGGTTCCTACTACTAGTTGCTTACGGGTCTAGTGATGAATCGAAGCAGGAAATGTGACCAAAACGCAGTTTTCATTGATAAAGCACGCAAACTAGTATAAGGTGGAAGATACAATAGGAGCGCCGCTTGTTCAGTAGAGTAAGGGCCAATTCTCCTGTATCTGTTTCTTTCATCTGTGTCATTTGCGTGAATAGTCAACACTCACAAAGTGCACTGATTTGCCTGATCAAGGTAATGTTGCACACTTTGGTGTAGCCATGCATAGGACACTCCCCAGTCCCCCATAAGATAAAAGCTTTTGAAGCTGGAGATAAAACGTCCGCCACCTGCAAAAAACAACAGCGAAGTTGTTTAGCCATAACCACCACGTCAGCAGGCCATCAGGTTCCTTAAAACGAACATTGCCGTCATGTATTCTTAGCAGGCAGGTTTTATTTAATTACTGTAGCAAATGTTCCTCTTCACGTGTCCTTAAAAGTGCGTCATGGAAATTAGGAAGAGGACACCGACCATAAAAAAATGCAGAATAAGGACATTTCGGTGACCTTGACGCAGCCTTGCTCACAATGACAGGAGCCTTGTTGACTAAATTGCGAACAAAGCTCTCCTCAGGGGAGCCGAAACGCAATCTCTAGTTCTCTCTCTCTCTCTCTCTCCGTTTTTTGTGGTTCCCCTTCTTTTAATTTGTGTAACTTCCCCAACAGGCGTGCTTCGGTCAAAGCCTTGACTTTGTCGGTAGTGAGAAAACAACATTGATAAAATATATTCAGCCGCGGTCTTGTTCCAAGGACTGCAAGCTAAGAACAAATGTATTGTCGCAATGTGAAGACAGAAGTCGTAATAAAAGGTTGAGAAAGTAGCAGCAGGTCAGTATATTTATTTACTGCACGCCAGAGCGTTCCTTTTCTTTCTTGTTATTGCTGGCTGCATAAAAGCGTGCAGATGCGCGTATGCGCTGTCGTCTTCGTCTTCCTAGCAGTACGCACGTGGCAATATGTTCTCATCGAATAGAGTGTGACGGCCGATGCATGCAATGTTGCAATGTACTTACCGAAATGAAAGTGCTGATAAAATATTGCCTGCGTGACCTTAAATGTGCAGTCCCTAAAGACCCATAGAGCTGAGCAAAAAGCATCAGCTTATATTTTTTACCAAAATTCACCACTTAGGTCGGTGAAGGTGCGCTAAACATTGCTCCTGAATATCACAAATGCGCGTTCTGACTAGTAGTTCGTGCTGGCCGCACTGCACCGTCACCAAGTTCACTGCGATTCAGACGCACTGTTAAAGAACGAGTATAACGCAACAGATCGCTTCCGAAAAAAAAAGCAGCGCCCGCGCTATCAGTAGAGGGCCGGAGCTAGCGTTAAACCGCATCTAGCCGTTCTGATAGCGCACCGATGCCATGAGGTCTCGTCGCCTAGATAGCCTTGGCTGCCCCGGATGGCTGGGCGCCCGGGCGCACGGGGCGCCCAGTAATCCGGGGCAGCCAAGGGAAAGGTACCGGCGTCGTATTACATGTCACTGCGTGCACTGGCGAAAAACCCTCCCATGTGTGTGCGTGTGGTGTGCGTGGCTTCTTGATCGGTAGAGTTTATTAGTCGGTATTTAGTTTGAAATGTTCCTGCGCTCTGTTCTTGACCTGTGTGTTCAGTCAGTGCTGTTTATTGCGAAGGTGCACCATCCTGAAGACTGGACCTGCGGATTCACATTGTGGAGCACTCGAAGTGAAATAATGTTTTGAAGTGAAGTAAAATAGTATTATGTTTTGTGTCAGAAGAGTTATAGCCAGCATGGGCGCGCCATCAAGCGGTTGGTCAGAACCTAACTTGCTACCCCGCGAAAAGGCTAGAGTTGTCACTCTTTATATAGTATGTTTCTCTATGCTACGACTGCGACGAGGGACGAAAGGGTGCCGCTTTATGAAGCTTCGCCCCTAAACAGAAGTCTCCAGCCAATAAAGCTCACATTATAATACCTCTGCTACTGTTACAGGTCCCGATACTGTTCGGAGGCCCCGCAAAGCGTTGCAGATGAAACGCTTGATTGATGCGGTGATACAAAACACCTTTGTTAGAGAGCTTTAGTCTTCAACATGCAAGAGGCATTGGTCCAAAATAACAGGATTGACATACAAACGTATTTAGTGTCGATGAGCCTAGATCTTGGCTTGTGCTCTCCACTATAGGACAAAATCCATCATTTCGGTGAGATTGTGGCCATTTGCAGCGCAAAAAAATTCTAGAAGTTTTTGCTGGGCGAGTTTGTTAATATTAACAGAAACAGATAACTGCAATACCTGACAACAAGTAAAAACCAAACACGACCAAAGACAGAGACTTGGAAGTAACTTTTATTTCATACCTTCTACATATAAGTACAATTGGCAGAAACCATCACCGGGCATGCGAGTTTCAGAACGGCATCATTACAAAAAGTCTTCAAAGCAAACGACGTTATTTTGAAACGCTCATTGAGAAAGTTCATCACTTCGCTATGAAAAAAAAAAACACCGACGATCCACTGGTGCATTCATTTGCATTCTTACTAATGTGGTATGCTTCGGAAAATTTTTTTGCTCTATAAAAGCGGTACCTGCTGCGTATCTCAACATCTCTCACTATCGCTTCACACGTGCACTCTGAGCAGTAGGTGAGTATCTGTCCGTATGTTTTGTTTTGAATGCAAAGCATGTTTATCTCGGGTCTCTGTTGCGTGGCGCCAGCATCAGAATCCGTAATCACACTTAGACTAAGCCTGCACAACTTCTTTCCTCTCTAACACTCCCCCCTTTCAACTCACAACGCCGACGTAGTGAGCATCTGCTAACTAACACTTGCTGCCCCATTTTTTCTAAACCTTCCTCGCTGCGATGTTCACCACCAGTGGGCATGCGTGTCTCCTCCCTCCCCTCTCGCCTCGCAACATCAACGCAGGCAGCGTCTGCCAGCAAGTTTCATAATAAAAAATAATTGCTTTTGAATTGACAATCACATAAGAATGACTGCTGAATCATGAGCAATATTGGTGGGTCCTGCGGATTGGGTCGACCCTTTGGTGTATCGTTTGGCCACTTTGGTGCCATTTAGGATATCACTAAGGCCAGACAAACAGACAAATGCGCGGACGGACGGCCAGACAGAGAGACAGACAGACAGACAGACAGACAGACAGGCAAAATTTCTTGCGTCGAAGATCACCAAGAAAGGCATCCTCTTTCAAAACCGACTGCTCAAGCTGCATAAGCATTCACTGGCCCCACCTTGTATATAGCCACTGGATCTTTACATCCAAGTTAGTGACAGTGGGAGATTAGTCTTCTGCGCTGGTTACCCATAAAAACATTTGCTGCGTGCGCGTTGTCTAAAAGCAGAGTTCGGTTATCTGTATCCTATTGGAGTATCCTCTCGCTCACGCCTATCCATCACTGCATGCTTTGCGCCTCCTGCGAAGCGCCACGATGAGCGTCAGCGTGAATGTCACTGCCAGTGTAAGCGTTTACGGCCGCTGCTTCACATCTACACATGATTTCTTCTTGCAGAAGATTGCGTATTTTTTACCTGACAGTTCATGTTCAGTCTTGTATAGGTTAGCACATCTTCTGGTCTGTCCTACATAACTAACTTCACATTAAAAATATGTTTCACGAACCACACCAACCTTGCACTCTGCATGTGAATTTGTATGCTTCTTCCCGCATCCTCGGACAGGTGGTCGCATAATCTTGCAAGTTTTTTAGAAGCTGAAAACGACGCCAACTGATTGATATGTGGGCTTTAAAGTCTCAAAGCCACCTAATGATTATGAGAGACGCCATAGTGGAGGACTCAGGAAATTCGGACCTCCTGGGGCTCTTTAACGTGCACATAAATGTGAGCACACGTGCAGAGTGCATTTTCACCTCCCTCAGAAGTGCTGGCACCGCAGCCGGGATTTGATCCCGCGACCTGCAGGTTAGCAGCCGAGTACCTTAGCCTTCAGACCACCATGGTAGGTCAACGCCAACTCTATGTCACTTTTGAACTTTCTTCTTTGGTGCGACGTGTTGTTCACATAAGGCAGAACTAAACATTTCATACAACCTTGTTAACTGATTTTTATTGCGGCTGTCAGCCTTACGGAATTTTCACAGCGCTCATCATATAGCATAGGTCCTGGTGATTGGCATGAACGGGCATGCCCAATCTGCAGGTATCTCGATGAGGTCCAAGGCACTGCCGCTGCATTTGGTAGTAGGCGAAACAAAAAGCTGTTTGTGTATTTTGTATCCACTTGCCGCTCTGCATCGGCCTGTTGTCCGCCCTAAACCAATTGGTGGCGCACCGGTCACAAACAAACCAGCCGATAAGGCTCATTTGTTCTAGCTGCTGGCAGCCTAGCCCCTTTTGCCAGTATTATTGATCATTACACAAAGTTTATTCAACTTAACTCCGATTTTTACACAACGCAAAAGCAACTGTGAATGATGTCTGCCTCGCATACGTTGCAGGCTTGCCTTCAAAAGGCTTCCACGATGAGCTGCACAAACTTCGCTTCGTTTCTGTCGAGGTGCGTGTGGCCACGGCAAGAACAGAGTGCTTCTCCCTTCTTGAACAACGACTCGGCCACGCGACTCAATTCTTCGGCAATGTGTTGGCAAAACTGCTTGTACGTCTTGCCTTCTTCGCCGACATACAAGCTGAGGTCCTTGATAACGAGCGTGCGAAGTATGTTAGCAGCATTTCTGGTGGCCTTGGCGTCGCTGAGGGTGAGCGCTTCGGCTGTGTTTTTAATACCGTCAATGGCCCCCTGTACTATGTTTATGGCACCCTTTCCAAGTTCTGCAATGGCTTTGAATATCTTGTCAAAGAAGTACTGCTGACTCTGAAATAGTAATAACACCTTCATTACTAAGAAGTACGAGATCACAGTAAAAAAGTATACTAATTTCAATCTGAACACGATTCCGCTCCCTGAGCAGAATCACTGCACCCTCAGTTTTGAGGGAAACACTTCTTTATCTTATGCAAGTTATGCAGGTTATTGGGGAAAATAAATATAGGGTTAATTTCAATTTCATGAGCTATAAAATAAAATAGCAGAGTATATGTATTTCTTAATTTTAATTTGCATTGTTGTGTACGAAGTATCGGTAAAATGTTACCCCAACCCAGAACTTCACGATTCCTTACTTCAATCCAGCGTGTAATGTGAAGCAGTAATCAAGGTGTGAATGCCTCGTAATATTGCACTCGGGGAAAAAACTAGAAGTGAGACAAATCCAACCACTAACCTGACTATCGTCTCCTTCCTGCCGCTCTTGTGTCGCGCGAAGACCAAGCGCTATTGCGCGCAGCAATTCACCCACTTTAATAGCTTCAGCACCGATTCGGTGAGCTTCCTTGTCGATGACGACATCAAATGATTCATATTTTTCAGTCACCTTGTTGGATGTTGCTGGGGAAGAAAAAAATGTGTAAATCGTCTTAATTTTGGGATACCGTGTTAGTCGTTATTGGTACAGGTACAATTACGGGCTTGGAAAAGTTGAAACAAAGACGGAAAAGAAATTGTTTGAATGTCTGCAAGAATTTTTCCAAACACAGTTAATATAATACTGTTATAAACAGATGAAGCTGTTTGCTGCGTGTAGCCATAGGAGCGTTGTGGTATATTAATATTACAGGTTCACTTGTTGTACTATAGTGTTTCCGGCAACATAACGTACCCGACACTAATACTAATAGGACTAATCAAATCATGCAGTGGGCTTTATTCGAGAAAAATATAGAGCACGTACTAGAAAAATAAAACCTGTGACCAAACATATTTCAAATAAATTATTTTCTTAAGTAGGAGCTCGATATGGGGCCACTCATCCAAACACTCTTCTAAGATTATGTGTAAACACCCACACCAGCGTAACTGCATTCTACTGGTTGAAAGCTTAACGTTGGATTCTGCTGTGAAGAAGTGAAGACGAAAGCAAAGTTACATAGATATGGGCTTAGCGCGGATCTTATACTGTAAATGTTTTTCATCTGTAATATGTGAGGTAGTCTTATGAACATCATAAGTCATAGATCGCATGGCGGTGTGGCGTAATCGCATGCAATTGAGGAAAAAATCGACAGAAAAAAAATACTCACAAAAGCTGAAGTGAAAAGGGCATTGAATAACGTTAATGCATAAACATAGAACCTCTAATAAAAGCTACCTATCAGCATACTCTTAAGCATTATGATCTGTATTCTTAAGTGTATTAGTCAACCAAAAAACCTACGCACTTACCAGTCATAGCAAAGGTGACTACCAGAGAAAGGACGGCACCAATTGACTTCATGATGTCTGTAAACATAGGAATGCAAAAACAACACGTATGCCGCCATATCACATCAATTCATACTCACGAGCGAAACTGCATCTGGGGTGACGAACTATGCAGTTTTAAGCAAGTACGGAAGCCTGCAACGTCAAATCAAGTTAATGCGTCTATATTTACACGTCTGTTCTGGCACACAAAAAATCTGGCAACCAAGGCAGCAATACAGATTTTGAACAAATGCCTACCTTTGCGGAAAAAAGTGCACCCCATAAAAATGACGGAAATAAAGCAAACTTCGCGAGACTTTTGACAATGTGAATTAACGCTGCCGTTGGGTATGTCGGGTGAGTGAATCGCTTCACGTTTTCTTCGACTCTCTCAGCTGCGCATTTGCTGCTACAGGCTCCCATCTCGGGAATATTTTCTATTGCATGCTGTCACCGAAAGCCTTGCAAAACTTTCAATTTAACAGTACTGACTCATTTTGGACACCAACAATTGCTAGTTGAGTAGGAATACATCTCGAAACATTACCGTTCGGGGCTAAATGTGATGTTGCAGCTGGAGAAAGGTTTGGAGGAATCTCCTAAAGAACACTCGATCCTAAGTCCCTTTTATACTGTCGTTATCATATTTACATCGAACAAACGAAAAACAAGGAACAATACCAATGCTCCTCGAATCATCACAATTTTGTGTCTGGCTTAGTAAGTCATAAACTTGATAAAATATATGCCTTTTGTGCTCAAATGTTAACCTCATTGTTCTAAAATTTAGCACTACACCCATGTATGGGATAGTGTTTGTTATGAGAGTGCAGAAATGCCCAGCAGACAATTGTTTCTGCATTCCAAAAATGTTCATTTGTGATAGCAAAAACAGCAGATACCACCTATTTTCACGAATAGATAAGAGGCTGCTTTTCGAAGTGCTAATCACTATCGGAAAAAAGGCTCATAAACACATTCAGCCGTACGTTTTGTTTATTTGTTTTCATGGGCCTTACATGCGACATTGCTAGATGCGGTGTCCCACAACACGTCATTCTCACTGTACTCATTATACCTGCTCTAGGATGCGCCCACTGCATGTAAATACAATGCTGTTCATAGGTGAGTCATCTAACTAAATTCAACCCACATGGTTGTTTTTGTGAGATACCGAGGTCCAACAGGCAATGAATAGAGAACTTGTGTTTTAGGCATGCACAAGTTAGCCTCATTAAACCACTAGTGTTTTGTTACCGTACTGCTACAGCACTGAAATATCAAGGTGGTGTTTATTGTGGCTCCAATTCTGTTAACTATAGAGTCGTGATGTAAATGTCTGTTTGTTTCTCTTTTAACACAATATCTTTTCTTGCCTTATTTTTTATGTTGCTTAGTGTTGGGCATTGAATGCACAAGTGGCGACAGAAGAATGGTTACAGAGAACGGGCCAATCGTTCAGCAGATATACGTGCGTACGTCGCATGTTATGGATACAGTGTAATGTAGAAATAACATATAAATAAGCTCGGCCAGCATCATTCACTTGCATATCATTCATATGCCCTCATTACCTATGGATATCAAGTCATCTTCATTATTATTGCTCGAAAGAACAACTAAAGATCATTTCATTACACTCTATCGCAAACATAGAATTCATTAGGTTTGTTGTTTCCCTACAGAACATTTACTAATGAACTGTTGCATATTTTTAGGTTATTTAACTTGCTTATGTATAAATTTTGCCTAAGTTTGATGCCTCTTCACTTTGCTGGTTGCACGTGTCAGTCGTACTTGTTTGAATTTATTGGCAGATTGTCATATGTCAAATGCGTCAACTCCTTGCAGCCAAGAAATACAGAGTGACCATGCCCACTGTGCAGGTTTAGGTTTCTTGCTGTGCTACAGCGTACTTGCAATATTCAATACCTGACTCTTACCAGAGCATTATTCAGAGCACTCAATCCTAAGCACTGAGGACATGCTTTGGGTTACCCCATGGTGCGTTACCAGCTGAAACCATTGTCGTCGCTCAGGAGTACTCATCAACGACACACACTATCTCGTAGTACAATGCGCACGTATCTCCGGCATCAAGCCGGGGCCCTTTACAGTGACCTCGTGAGCTTCCCTGCTGAAACGCCCAAGAGAAAATATAGTGCCGCAATCTGTAGACATTGCTCATCATTTACTCTGTGGCACGCGCTTGCGCGAAAACCAATGTTTTTCTCCGTGGATTTGTGAGCCACACCAGGCGAACAAATCATTTCAGGAGTGCTGAAGAAGTCAGATCTACTAACATATACACAAAAGCGATTGAGCCTGCTCCTGTTCAATAAATACAGTTACCACATGGACGCTCATACGAATGGCTCGACTATATTGTTTCTCTCTAGTGTCGTGGTGCCTATACCATCACAAGGAGTAAGATTCTGTCTAAAAATTTTACAAACAACAAAGTCTACGTCGCAAGCTCGTGGCCATGAGTAGTTCACCTCACTTATTGATTCCAAGAAACCGAGAAAATAGGCATTGTATGCGGAATCCAAATTGGTGTTACTGTGTCTGGCGTCAATTCTCTGACGCATACGTCATCAACAGTAGCTGTGTGAAACCGTAAAAACTTCTCTGTCAAAGAACAGAGACCATTACATTCACTTTTCAGGTTACCTCGCCATAGCAGTATTGATAGAAATCATTCCGCTGATATTTCAGCTCGCGCATCACATCGGGAAGCAAGATCGTTCCGATTCCACTAGAAATATGGACCCTACGAGGCAAATTCGCCAACTGGCCCTCATCATTATACTGTCAGAGAGGAACGTGTTGAGCATAGACTATACCAGATTGAATAAACTTAGCCCTTCACTGCAACTCCGACTTCCGTCGAATGTTCATCAACGTTAGTATTCGCTTTTTCGCTGCCTCTAGCTGGGATACAATGATGACCACATATGACTGACAGTCTGCCATGCCATATCTGGACCACGATGAAAGCGTCGAGTATTTGATGCACTGCTAACAGGCTGTAGACGTAGCAATATAGCCTGCTGCTGCAGATTGTGATTCGAAGACAATAATAACAAATTTCCGTAAACGCTGGGCACGTACCCTCTTAGCTAGCCACATTTTATGACAGACTGTCACTGATTCAACGCCGAAACGCATAATTTCGTCTGCTGGCCATGAAGTTGTACGAAGTAATAGGCCGCTGAGGCAGCCATCCGAGCAGTTACCCACCTGGTTTCTCCCCATGGCCTTATGACTCGGAAGCCATCACACCAATGCTGTGGCTAACAAAAAAAATATTTCTTATTATAGCGGCACTCACCACTTTTATCTGGTTCCTGAAAAGGAGCTGAGTAAAGCAGATGAGCCAACTTTAAGGTACCTGCAGACAAGTACTCTACTTTGTCCTGCAATTATCAAGCTCTTCGATTCAAATAAGATGGGCGGCGCCCACACTGTTGGAGACATGAGGCGTTCTCCACATGGTCTGGGCATCTGTGGAAATTTCCCACCTGTCCCCCTATTCTAACCCTTTCCGGAGGCAACAGAGACTGCCCACCTTAACTGCTCCTTTCTGTAGCCTCAACAAACTGTGATTGATTGATATCTGGGGTTTAACGTCCCAAAACCACCATACGAATATAAGAGACGCCGTAGTGGAGGGCTCTGGAAATTTCGACCACCTGGGTTCTTTAACGTGCACCCGACTCTGAGCCACGGGCGTACAATATTTCCGCCTCCAATCGGAAATGCAGCCGCCACAGCCAGGATCAACGGACTGTGGTGAGACAGGCGTGATGTGGGGCCTCGTCATGCGGTGTCCTGGACTAAGGACGCTGACTAAATAGCAAGGCTATGCTCCCGAGTCCAGATTCTCTTTTTCTTTCTACAATTACTCTTTACATCTCTACCCCTATGTGTCACTTATTAGCTTCGGAAACGCAAGCACTTTACTACGCTCTGTAGCAATCAGATAATCGGGCACTTTTCATGCAGGTGCTGCAAGAACACTGTCCCGTATTTTGATGACCCACAGGACATTAGTAGGTGTGGTGCTTTTTTGAAGACGACGGGCTTGTGCGAACTCCTCTGACTTTCGGAGAAGTGCCACACGTGGCAGGGAAATGCACCTTTTTTATTTTATTGCAGTTGCATCTCTGTGGACAGTTTATACAGAGTTTGGCTGTCGCCGTCGTCGTTATGTTGTTGCGTAATATAGCGACCAGGTGCGTGCAATTAAACGCGGCTGAAGCAGATGTGAAACAGGCCAGCGCATCTCCTTCGTTCAAAAGCGCATATACTAACGAAGAGAGTGGGGGGGGGGGGATCACTCACGCAGCAACTGCGACTTTTGGCTCTGCGGTCGTGGTCGCCATTGGCATGCGTGTTTTTTGGCTATATGTCTTTTTCGGCAGCCTTCTGCGGGCGTTTCGCATACCCGTCTACGTGCTGCGTCCTCTACATAAAAATAGGGTGCAAAAAGGGTTGCAAAAGCGGTAATATTTCATTACACCGGCGTTTTGTAGAGTTGTGTGAGACCTCATCAAAAAGAGCTTGCTGCCAGCCTTACTTTGTATACAATTACTTTTATTGCTTTTATATTAATCTTTCCCCTAAAACTCTGAGTTTTTCTACTTCTTCTTTTTCTTAATCCCAATTACGTATCTTTCTACCTTTCTTCTTTTATAACTCAGTGTAGGTTAGACAACCGGATTTTTGCGGTTCAACCTCCCTGTCTACTTATTTGGTCTTTCCTACCTTTTCTAACCTGTAACTTTTCATTTAAGCTTTATAAAATACAGGAATGAGTCAACAAAATTTTCACCTTTTATTCAAGCGTGTATATTGTGTCATTTATGGTATGCTATCTTTAGAGATATATGCAGCTACCGAAATGATTGTATTTTTTATGCCTTGAGGTTTTCATGCCACGTCACCATTCATGTGAAACATGACATATTGTTTATGCCCGAATGTCTCGTATGTTACCAGATGTTTGTCAAGCAGGCTTGCTAATAATTACCTGTCCTAACTTTTTTGTTGAGTGTACTATGATGTTACTATTGCCTATGACGCGTGCATGATCAATTTATCTCACAATATAAGAAGTAACATGCATGTGCCAAAAACATTCATGTATTGACCGATCGTTCTGCTCCAAAATACAAAAATGCCATTTGATGTTAACCGCGTGAGCAGCCGGCATTCCTTGCAGGTGACACTTTGTGGCTGTTGCCAGCTCTGAAGTGGTGTGGCGAGGAGCGTGCGTGGCCTAAGAGACATGCAAATTTGTGTTCAAGAAGTGACATCAGTGAAGCGTCCACTTGTGTAACCGAAGATGCGCGTTCATTTGTGGGGTTTCCTACATCTATGCTCCAAAGTATGACACGTTTTTAACAATAACACGCGTCTTCAGCGCTTGATAAAGGGCCTCCGAACCACACCGAGTTTGAAGGCTCCAAGAAATAACTTCTTCATTGCACTGACCACTCTTCATACAAGCGCGATCTCTTCCTCACATATTTTTTTTGTTAAATGCGTGGATGTCAGGATTAAGCATTGAGCCGGTTAAGATTTCACACTTTTCGGCTACACGTGGCTATCTCTGGTTGTGCAGTCGCAAATGCATCAAATGAAGTGAAACCAGCTTATCGTGAAAACTAGTCGCAGTAAAGGCATTGATTAATTTTCATTCATTCATTCATTTATTTATACTGTTAGCCCAGAAGTGGGCCGTTACAGGGTAGAAGTACAAACAATAGTTTGCGAAAAAGAAGTACCGTACAGGTCTCGAGATAATTTCTCGGTATTATTGTGACCAGCAACTCGAAGTTATACATAACAAGAAATGGAACACACATGCGATGCAATACATACGCGCAGAACAGCACATGACGCATTTGAGGTGGCACTTTTGCACCGCGCTGAAGATTTGAAAGACAACTACTGCAGAATCATGCAACCAACAAAAAGTACACACGCACGCAAAAAAAAAACATTTGTCACTGTTATTCAGAAAATAAACGTTTTAGATTCTGTTCAAATGATGTAAGCGAGGAACAACCAATTATAGACTCTGGCAGCATATTCCAATCTTCAATAGCACGTGGAAAGTAACTGAACTTAAAGCAATCGTTACGTGGGACTAGGGGTGGTATGTACATATTATGGCGATGTCTGGAGTGTTCTTGTGTGTTGACCTGGAAGTAATCTGAATAGTTTAGTTTAAAAGATTATGAATTAACTGGAAGAGGAATTTCAGACGCTCAATCCTCGTCCTAAGTTCAGGACTATCCAGTCCAGCTTTTTTACAGAGTTGAGTAGGAGAATGATGTCGGCGATATTTATTGAAAATAAATCTCGCACCAAGTCGCTGTATTTTTGTTATTTTATTGCAGTCTTTGTGTAAGGGTCCCAGACAATTTTAGAATATTCGATAATAGGTCTGACAAGGGTTTTGTAAGCAAGACACTTTATATCAGATGGGGCGGTATAAAGGTTACGTCTAAGGCTATACAATGCCTTGGTAGCCCTGGAGCATACATTATCATTATGAGTGTTCCACCGGAGGTCGGGCGTGAACCATAACCCAAGATATTTATAGTTTTGTACACGCTTGAGGAAAGCATTGATTTGTGGGGTTTAACGTCCCAAAACCACCATTTGATTATGAGAGACGCCGTAGTGAACGGCTCCGGAAATTTTGACCACCTAGGGTTCTTTAACGTGCACCCAAATCTGAGTACACGGGCCTACAACATTTCTGCCTCCATCGGAAATGCAGCCGCCGCAGCCGGGAATCGAACCCGCGACCTGCGGGTCAGCAGCCGAGTACCTTAGCCACTAGACCACCGCGCAGTAAAGGCAGGACCGGCATGCAACTGCGTGATAAGCAGGTAATAAAACAATTCAGAAGAGATATCATTCGTATATTGACCAATCGAGAGCGTATTTCATCTTCATGCCACATTAACAAGCTGCTAACGACATCAATTTTGTTGCGAGAATGAGAAATGTAAGGAGACAGTAAAGAACTCGTTTTTTAGATATCGTTTATTGGCTAATTAACAAAGTACCAAATTTAACGACAACGAATTATGGGGCCTTAAGTACTAAAGGATGGCAGCAGGAAAACACAGCAACAAAAGAACATACCAAAAACCCAAGACGACGCAAGCTTTCCTTACAATCCAACTTTGTGTGAGTACTTTGCTTATTTCAATGTAGTAAGACAAGAAGCATGAAGAGAAAGGGTTGCAACGTTATCATATAGAGCCCTATATTGTCTATGTGTAATCTGTATTGACTGCTGACTTCCCTACCAGATGAACACACTTTCAATAAACAGAAACAAATACAAACATTCTGAACACCAAATAAATAAGAAATTGCTAAACTTACACCAGAGTGGACATAAGAATTATTCAGAGACGCTGGGCGCGTTGTAATGTAATTCAACCAGCATTTTTCATAAGCCATTATTCCCAAAAGTTTTGAACAAAAACAGTCACACTTATTTGCAGCACTGTTTTCATTACTCAGCGAATTCAACCGAATAGAAAAATAATTGTTGACTAAGCCTAATTACATTATTGTGCTCAGAAAGCATCGATGAAGAGCTGTACAAAGTTAACTTGCGTTTGAGTGTGATTCCGACAGAGCACAGCGCCTCTCTGTTTTCGTCGTTATTTCGTGTCTGTGTTATGTGCTTTTTATGAAAGACTGTCGGGTTAACTGTGGCCGACTTCTCGTTGACAGCATGCGGACCTAAGTCCTTGTATGCCATGCCATATTAAAGCGCTTAGTCGGTAAGATGCCTAATTGTCTTTAGAATTTTCTCTTCAGATTCAGTGGGCTTTGCTCCTGTGGCTTGGGCGATGTCGGTGATGATTCTGACCAGATATAATGCGACCTTGGCAATGACCTTGCCTAAAGTCTCAAAGAAGTACTCGTCCCGCTGTAATTGCAAAAATGAAAAACGAAATGAAGAAATAGAAAAACAATAATAGAAACACAATAATAGAAAAACGATAATAGACAAACTATATTAGAAAAAATAATACAAATATAGAAAAAGTCTTAGAGGTAGTCGCTGGCGGCATTTTATAAAAAATATATAACTATTCAGCTCGCACCACCCAGTAAGTACTCACTACGGTGACGGGACCAGTCAGCGCAGTACTATCACAAGAGTAAGGGGGATCGTGATATCTATAGCGAGGGTGCCCAAAACCACTACCTTCTTTCACACAGGAGGTCGCGGTCAATAAAACCGCAAAGGGGTCGTAATAGTGAGCCGGTTCGTTATCGAAGTGCTGCAACTATAGTAACGGGCCCCGCCGTAGTTTGTGCCCTTACTGAAGTGATAGAAGTTTATTCGTTTTCGTTATTTACTGTAGCGCAAAGTGACTACGTTCAGGATTCCTGCTGATCCCTCGCCACAGCAGTAGGATAGAGCCACATTGCTAGACGCCTATTTATTCTTGCATATTTGTTTCGTCCACTGGGGGCTCTATGCAGGATCGGCCAAGTTTCACCCGAGTTCATGAAACTCGGGATCTTCCCGAGCTCCGGCGACACCCCCTTACCAACGAGCCAAGAGCACGAAAAAGCCCAATCCAAGCCTCAGCACACTGCGTTTCATTGGTGGTAAACGATGAAACCAGTCATCGCGTTTAGGGTGGTCGACAAAGTTGGGCAATGTTTTCAAACCAGATGTACCCTCTTTCATTTGTTTGTCGTTCCACTGAGTGCAGAAGTGCACCCACGAAATAAAAGCGTAACGAACAATTCGTGGTAGTAGTTTTTAGAGGCACGGGGTGTTTAATTTATTTTTGAATCTGGTAACGCCTGCACCAAGTCTGTTTTAGAATAATCAGCACGGTAGCCTCTGAGATCAGTACCGCCCGAGCGTCTTACAACACCGCATTTGCAGCTAAACCCGAGGACACGTGTTAATCATAACGGCCAGCATGTACATTCTAGCGCGCTACGCGGCCGGCGGGCATCATCTTTGTTGTCCTCGCCAGCTAGCACCCGAGCGTTTGTGGTCGGCTAATTAGCTATATTCAGAGTGAAGCTCCTAAAGCCGTGGGTCTGTTTCTCCTAGCTCGTGGTCCGTGACCGCCCAGTTCGGTGGCTCACTCAGCAGGTTTGGACGGACATACAAATGAACGGACGGATGGACAGACAGACAAACTATTCACAGTTCATACCGATAAACCCTCCAAAGCTTCCCCCCACTCACCATCATTCTCTGCGTGTATATGCCGCGATATTTTTTGCTGGATGATGTACCTAAATAATTATGCCAGGACATGCTATAACCATGCTAACTCTGCCAAATCATGGTAAGGTGGAGGTACATACGCCACACCTTAAAACCTTGTTAATGAAGTTGTGTCAAGCTAGGACTGGACTAACTAAAGTATGCTAGTTGATGAGCTAACTATGCTAATTTACGCAACGTTGATCCTAAGGACGTTATATAAAACTATATTAATTAGCCCTTACTAATCTAATGACAATAGGTATCCTGGTATTCAAGAGTACGTTTGACAGTTCGATACTGATAGTGGCCCTGGTAATTACGCCCGAGACAATTGCGTTTTAATTAAATCCTTATAAATGAAGACAAGACAGCTTAGTACAATGGTAGTTAAGCCTCAGCCGATTGGTACTATCAGAATCAATGCAGAACTGACGTGGTTTTCACTTCGAAGCCGACCACGCATACAAGTAGATAACCAACCTAAAAAGCTGCGAAAACCTAGGTTATCACAAACTCCTCGACATCTTCAGCCTTACAAATGTAGTGTAAGCTCAGCAGATTAATTTATATGCAAAGAAGCTGCATATCAAACACATAAAAGACGTCACAGTCACACCAGCACCATCACAGTCCCAAGTTGAACTCTACCCTTTTCAGACTCAACGAGTTTGTATCCAAGTTTACGCGTTCATCAGTTTGATTGACAGATACTAGTGGTAAAGATCGGGCCCCCCCCCCCACCACGCATGTTAATGCCGTGGAGCAATACTCAAGTTGAGCGGCACAATAATTAAAGCTTTATCGCGCAGACTACGCACACATGCACGCAGAAGTAAAAGTTATATCACCACGTGGCTACGATCTTCCGCATTCCATTTCACCGTGCTCACGGCTCATTCAGTTGCAGCCGCGTTGCCGACTAATTGCCGGCAAGATGCGAGTGCCCGTGGTGACTAGCTGTCCTTATATTTATCTGCAATAATTTATAAAAACAAAATGAGCAGCATGAGACTACTGCGTTTGCACCCTTGCTGCATACGAGAGTGGATATGTCCGTGCTGCAGGATGAACGACCGAACCTGCGCGTAAAAAACGTTGGAAACACCTTCTGGAGCATCGCGTTGCACTGTCAGCGCAGCGCCATAAAGGCTACATACAGCCTTTAGAGTTACTTGTGTGTGCCTCTTCAAGTGTAAAGGCTGACATACAGAGTATAGGCATGTTTTTATGGCACCTCAGATATGCTCAATATTTGATTTTTTTCTCAATGGACAATCGCACAACTATGAGCGCTAATTCTTGAGCAATATTCGGGGGCGCTGCAGATGGGTTTGGCCGTTGGGGTCGTTTGAGGTATCGTTAGGGCGAACAAACAGACAAACGTACAGACAGACAGACTAAAATCTTTTTCGTCGAACGTCCCAAAGAAAGACAATCGTCTTTAAAAGAAATACGCCCACTAACACGTCTGTGGGGGGCACGAGTTCAGTTGGCAAAAAGACAGCACGACTATAACGCTTGCTTCGCTACACTGCTAAAATGTCGAGCGAATGGCGCCGCTGACGTGCTCGCAAGTTTCTTTGATAACCGCCGTAAAGTTGATTGATATGTCGGTTTTGACGTCCTAAAACCACGGTATGATTAAGAAAAGACGCCGTAGTTGAGGGCTCAGGAAATTTAGACCACCTGGGGTTCTTTAAAGTGCGCCCAAGTCTGAGCACACGGGGACCGACGTAAGTGTCCCACATGTGTTTCCGACAGCACACGCTTTCATTCAACCATTTTCATCAACGCTGCTATCTCACGCTCTGCACTGTTTTCATGCCATGGCCACCGCAAGCAAGCTCGGAGCAAGCTCAGCTACCCGACATGCTCAGGCCATCCTGCATAGCACCCCCGGTCAGAACTTGTGTTCACAGCCGCAAATCTGCACCAGCCGATGCTTGTAGTTTAAATGAAGATGACCGGTAACGCCTACACCAACAGCGCGTTTGCATTTTAACCACAGAGAACTCTACTGAACAAGCTCACTCTCACGAGAAAACGTCACCTCAAGATTTCAAGACAGCGAGAAAGCACACGACACTTGCTAGCGGCAACCGCACCACAGAGAATTCGCATGTCTAAAGACACTTGCATCGCAACAGCACGTATTCATGGGTTGGAAGCCACGTAGTCAACCCTTGTGTAAAAGAGACTATTCTATCACATGTATTGTGAGTGTTTCATTTCCGGCGAATTAATCTCGAAATAAAAGTCACATATATGTTGCAGCTTTCAGACTTATTGGAACACAGTGTCCAACAATAGTGGCTTCAGGGTTGGAACACATTCTATGTTGCCCTGCGCTACGTTTGGAATTAGCCCTTGTGGCCCCCCCTCTATAGCACGCAAAATACGTGGAACCATTCGCCTTGGTGACGTCACTATATGTGTAACGAATAAGTAGTTGGCGCAATGGAATTATTGCAAATGAATGGAAAGCACCGCCTAGGTTGATTTTTCGGGGCTATAATAACATTTTGAGAATTCGCAGGTATGCGAAAAATCTGCTTGGCCAGCGCAGCATCGACCGGAAATCATGAGAAAATGTTTTGATCACACTCAAGAGTTAAATAGGGTTGACTGTAATCACTCATGATTAAGCATGATTATCTATTAAAAACAAGTAACAATAGCTGAATAATACTGAGAGCAGAAAGAAAAAAATGACAGATCTAATGTACAGTGAGAATCGATGATACGCGAACCACGAATGAGGAAGATGGCACTGTCACTTTAGAATGAGCACAACGTTCGGAGGCAGACGTAAATTATGCCGTACATAAGTTTTGTGCTACGATAATCATGTTCGCGCCTGGCATTTGTGTTTGTTGTCTATTCACGGCACGTAATACTTGATTTGGCATATTCGATGTTAGCGATACCACCGCGAGCACGCTGTGAGCGTAGCATGCAGTCTTGTTTTACATGGCACACATATGACGACTGTCATGTTTGGACGTCTAATTTACCCTTCTTCGTCTATTCAGGGCACGTGGTGCCAAATCTGGTATATGTGGAGCAGGTGAAACGGCTGGGAACGGGCTATGAGCGTAGCGTGTAGTCATATTTTACATAACACGTATGTCATGATTATCACGTTTGGACGTGTCGTTTTCCTTCGTCGTCCACTCACGTCACGTAATGCCGAATCGGGCATATATGAAGCTAGCGTAGCGGCCGCGAGCGCACCATGAGCGTGGCGTGACTTCGTGAGTGAACCGTAAGCGTGGCATATTTTCCAGGTTGCGGTCAGTCACGTTTGTCATGTATTCATACCATACCATACTAATTTTGCAATAAGTCATTTCATGGCAAACCATTTCAAGACCAGCAAGACCATGTAGTGTGAACCATGGTACTCTTGCAATACATGTCCTAATTTCGTCATGTTATGAATCATCACTTATGCTCGTCATACATTGATATCATGCCATACAATTTTTTTAGAGGTGTCAACATTTAAACAACCAGAAGAGCTAAAAGTCGTAACAGGTCAGATAGATAGATAGATTTATAGATAGATAGATAGATAGATAGATAGATAGATAGATAGATAGATTGATAGATAGATAGATAGATAGATAGATAGATAGATAGATAGATAGATAGATAGATAGATAGATAGATAGATAGATAGATAGATAGATAGATAGATAGATAGATAGATAGATAGATAGATACGGGGAAAGTCGCCGAAGTTCGCAAAGAAGCGCTTCGCATTTTAAAGAAACATTTTGCTTGGTCTACGCGATTCCAACCGCAGTCACAAACTACGCATCATTCATAATACGCACTGCACTAGGAAATCCACACTATAGGAATTTCTTAGTAGCTGCCTCAAACAAAAAGATAATTCTTATTTCTAAAAAAGCAAAATTACGACTATTTCAGAGCGGTAAGGTCACTGTTGACACTTTATCTAAAAATAATTCACAAACAGTGAATTAAAACTGACGACCACAATACAAACAACATTAAAAACTGCGTGCCCACACACTGCAATATCAAAACCTCACAACGGGGGCGTCTGAAACGACTTCATGTGTTCAGTGATGGACCCCTCATCATTAGAGTTTCGGTAGATCGTCAGACGCTAACGTTATTGTTAGCGTGCGGCTGAGCACTTACGCGACTTTAGAACGCGCTATCTGACAACTAGCGGAACTTTAGTACAGCGAAAGACTTTCCTGCTAACGTAAACAGAAATACCTATGGCGTCATTTAGTTATAAAAACTTTGTATGCACTGCAGAAACCTCTATTGCGCCAGTAATCCAAGTTGCTCGACGTCGCCATTGGTGCGTCTTTGTGCAACGTTTGGTTCAGTATTGCGTCTGATGGCCTGAAAAACATCGTTTTGTTTCAACATATGCCGTAATCGAGGGTTCCTCAACAACTTTATTACCTGGCCCAGCTTCACTGGTGGCCGCATTTGCCTTATCCTGGGAACTAGGTAATGAGAAGATCGTCACCATCTCTGCGTCTGTATACCGTACATATGAGCGAACATAGTAGACAATTTTTTAAGCCTTCCACGCGCAAAATTCACTGTGAATCTCAAAAACCTAGTTCTATTATTGGCCGTATACACCTGGCGGGGCCCCATTACTGAAAAGTAAATCACATATGACCATTGTTTGGAAGTGAAGGAAGTTGGCAATGCAGGCTGACGACTAAAAAGATTCCAAGTGGACAGATCTCGCTTCAGCAGGCCCCACCATCTTGCGATGCGTACGATTTCTCCAGCCTGCGTTACCGTTGAACGCTATTTGGCAGAAATAGCGCTCCTGTTAAGGCGTTTATTAGCCGGGAACCAGCGAGAATATACAATGGTGACAATCCCAGCCAAGCCCGGGCTCTCAGCGCGAGCGGAGTCCTTGTTGGGTAGCCCCACTAGAAGGTACTCAAGAGTTCGACCCATTTCAGAGTTCGGAGGCTTCACTACAATTACCCCGGGGTCAAAGAGGGAGCCGCCTGGCGACCTAACAGCTTGTTACTATGAGCGGGTCATAATAAGCCTTCAGGCGCTCCACGTTGACGATGTCTCGCCCACGGCGGCGCATGTCCGAAGATTGTTCAACGGGTTCGATCAGATAGTTGACGGGTGTGGTGCGCTTGATGACACGGTAGGGGCCGTCATATTCGGGACGTAGTTTGGAAGAGAGGCCAGCTGCCGAGGTCGGGATTGAGAGCCATACAAGCGCACCAGGAAGGAACGTGGGCTCAGTAGTGGTGGAGCCATCACGAATACTCTTCTGCCGCTCTTGCTCTTGCGTCGTAAAAGTCTTGGCAAGCTCGCGACACTCTTCAGCAAGCCTGGCAGTCCCGGAAATAGGTGTACACTCAGATGGATCCGGTGTGTACGGCAGCATTGTGTCCATGGTGTGTGACGGGTGCCTTCCGTACAGCAAGTAGAAAGGTGAAAAACCAGTCGTGCTCTGAGGGGCGGTGTTGTAGGCGTAGGTGACGAAGGGCAGTATATTATCCCAATTAGTGTGGTTGGCAGCGACGTACATAGAAAGCATGTCACCGAGGGTGCGGTTAAAGCCTTCGGTGAGGCCATTCGTCTGTGGGTGGTAAGCAGTAGTTTTGCGGTGGACAGAATGGCACTCCGTCAAAATGGCTTCGACGACTTCCGACAAAAAGACACGGCCTCGATCGCTGAGAAGCTCTTGGGGTGGTCCGTGGCGCAGTATAAATCGATGCAGCAGGAAGGACGCAACATCGCGCGCAGTAGCCGCAGGGAGAGCGGCGGTTTCGGCGTATCGCGTTAAATGGTCCACGGCAACGATGTCCCAGCGGTTACCAGCCGACGTCAGAGGAAGTGGTCCATACAAATCGTTACCTACGCGCCCAAAGGGGCGGTCAGGGCAAGGTAACGGTTGCAGACCGGCGTGCGACATGTGGGCTGACAGTTTACGGCGTTGGCAAGTGAGGCAAGAGCGAACGAACTGCTGCACATAGCGGTACATCCCCCGCCAGAAGTAGCGTTGTCGAATGCGATGGTAGGTTTTGAATACCCCACAGTGCGCATATTGCGGATCAGAATGGAAGGATTCACATATCTCTGACCGCAGACTGCGGGGTATCACGAGTAACCACTGCCGGCCGTCGGTGTCGTAATTGCGTCAGTGTAGAAGGCCGTCACGGATGACGAAATGGCGAGCTTGACGACGCAAAGCACGCGTGGATGGCGTTGCGGATGGATCGGAGAGCATGTCGATGAGCGGGCCGATCCAATTATCCTTTCGCTGTTCGGTAGCGATGATGTCAACATCAATGGCAGAATCAGGAAGAATGCTGTCTTTGGACACGACGTACCCCAGTATGGTGAGTTGCCGTGCTGCAAAGCGGCATTTTTTCAGATTTAGTTGCAAGCCGGCATTGCTCACACAGGCGAAAACTTCTTTCAGACGTTGGAGATGCGTGGAGAAATCCGGAGCAAAGACAATGACATCGTCGAGGTAACACAAGCACGTGTACCATTTCAAGTTGCGCAGAAAAGTGTCCATCATGCGCTCAAAGGTCGCAGGTGCATTACATAGACCAAACGGCGTGACGTTGAACTCGTACAAGCCGTCTGGCGTGACGAAGGCGGTCTTTGGTCGAGCGTCGTCAGCCATGGGTACTTGCCAGTACCCCGAGCGCAGATCGAGACAAGAAAAAAAATCGGCTTCATGAAGGCTGTCAATCGCGTCATCGATGCGTGGCAGTGGATGAACATCCTTGCGAGTGATCTTATTGAGCCGTCTGTAGTCCACACAGAACCGCACAGAACCGTCTTTCTTCGCAACAAGAACAACAGGAGATGCCCATGGACTGTCCGAGGGCCGAATAACGTCGCGTCGGAGCATATCGTCAACCTGATCATTAATTATTCGACGTTCAGCAGGCGACACGCGATATGGACGTTGCTGTAAAGGTGGATGGGCACCAGTGTCGATGCGATGCGTAACAACGGACGTGCGACCGAGAGAACTTCGCCCGACATTACAAGAAGAACGATGTTCTTGCAACAGGTCCAGAAGTTGGGAACGCTGTACGGCCGTAAGGTTGTCAGCGATGAAGGGGCCAAATACATCAGCAGATGACGAATCAGAAGTGGAAACAGCATTGATGGTACACGACCTGGGACCGCGCGTGTCGTCGGGTACGTCCAGGACTTGTGCGTTGTCGACTGGTTCCACTCTGCCGAGACATTCCCCTCGAAGCAAGAAAGAAATTGGGGCCGGCCGTGCGCGATGGCAATAACGGGCCACGTGACTGGCGTAACCGCAGGCAAAGCAGATGGGCCGGTTGTTGGGTGTGCGCCATCTGTTCACCGGGGTAGGTCTCACCCATGTCGCAAGGGCTGATGGACGGAACGGTGGCTGCATGGTGGACTGAAGCTGAGGCTGAGGGGTTACGTCAACATACGTAGCGGGCACACCCGCTGCAAAGGACGGAGGTCGAGCGGCAGCTTCGGCGTAAGTCAGAGGGGCGGTTGCTGGAACGACTTGGGGCGGCCTGGCGACCACTTGCGCGTAACTCAGGGGCGCAGGAGACGGAGGCTGTGGGGGGTGGTACGCAGGCATTGCCTCCGCTATTTCCTGTTCAATCGCTCGACGGATGGGAGGGAGAAGGGTAGTAGGTGATTGTTGAACAGTAGTTTGGTGGGCAAAGGGCAGGAGCAAGAACTGACGCGCGATTTCCTCACGGATGAAGGACTTCAGGTCCGCCATCAACGCCACTTGGTCACAACTGGCCTCCAAGCCAGCAAGCGTTGCAGCTTGTGGTGGGGAGCGTCGGGTCATCGAACGCTGCCGACGGAGCTCCTCGTAGCTCTGGCACAGTGTGATGACCTCAGCCACTGTGCCGGGGTTTTTGGCGAGCAGCATCGTGAAAACATCATCGTCAATGCCTTTCATGATGTTTCGGATCTTGTAAGACTCGGACATGGTGGGATTAGATTTATTGCATAGGTCCAGGACATCTTCAATATAGCTGGTGAATGACTCACCAGCCTCCTGAACACGTTCACGTAAGCACTGCTCGGCTTGCAGCTTGCGAACAGCAGGGCGGCCGAAGACGTTGATGATTGCAGTCTTAAAATCGGACCAGGTAGCAAAATCGGACGCGTGGTTGTTGTACCACAAACTGGCAACACCCGTAAGGTAGAATACCAAGTTGGTCAGCTTGCCGTCCTCGTCCCATTTGTTGGGGACGCTCACGCGCTAGTAAATGGCGAGCCAGTCCTCCACGTCAGTGCCATCAGCGCCAGTGAAGATGGGTGGATCGCGGATTCTGGGGACACCGGGACAAGGGGGTGAAATTGGAGGAGGCGTTTGCTGAGAAGGGTCGTGGTACATAGTAGATGGCAGGGTACGTGATCGTAGCTCCGAAGGCATAGACAGGGATCGCAGCACCTCCACCAAATTGTTAAGGCGTTTATTAGCCGGCAACGAGCGAGAATATACAATGGCGACGATCACAGCCAAGCACGGGCTCTCAGCGTGAGCGGCGTCCTTGTTGGGTAGCCCCACTAGAAGGTACTCAAGAGTTCGACCCATTTCAGAGTTCGGAGGCTTCGCTACACTCCCATGTAAGAGTGCGGGCAACTTTAACGTTCTGCACATGTTCCATTCGAAACACGCAACGCTACTGATAATGAATACTGGTGTTTGCTGTTTTTCGCTAAACTAAAACTATCTTCATTTACAATTGCACCACAGCGTCCCCCTCGCCATAGTCATTGCTTTACGGTGACAGGGCGAATCACGGTGGGTGCATCAATATTATGACAGGCTTCCTTCCATTACGATTAATCTATGCACTGATGGGCCTCTCACTTCAGCAATAGTACTGATCTGACGGGCCCTATCACCGTAGTTGCTGCCGAACATCGCAATATCTTAAAGATGTGCACTTGGACCGTTTATGGAAATTGGAGTTCGGGAATATTGTTGACAAGCTCAGTTGCCAGACGACATGTGATGTTTGTAAGTGGGTTTTATGGTACGAACCCCAAAGGCAGGAATGTCATGGTCGCCGTCGAATTTGGTGAATTTGCCTAATAAACGATCCTGGTGGGAATCGTAAGGGTATAAGTTTTGGAGTAGGGCAGCTTAATTTTTAGTGAGCTGTGCTGAGAAATCGCACGATACAAAATTATTTGAATTCGTTTTATGGTGCTATGCTGCATTTATTTCTCATCATCCAGTTTTTTTCCAAGCTTTATGAGAATACAGTGTCCACATTGCGTTGTGAAATGCAGATATGATGAATACAGCAAATAAATGAGTCACCTGGTCTTCCACTCCTTCCTGTTTTTGAGCAGTCTCACGAATTTCTCGTTACATGTCGCGCAGCATTTGACTGATCTGAATGGCTTCTACATCAAGTCGCTCTGCTTCTTTGTTGAAAACAACATCGAATGCGTCGTTTTTCTTCCGCAACTTGTAAGATGAGCCTACGAAAGAACAAATTGTTTTCCTTACATATCTGTCAATCGAAATTCTTCTGATTGTTATTGAGGAATTCACCATCGTCACTAGGTTTGCATAGCTATTTAGTGAACACACTAAATGAGGGTTAGAGAAAAACATGTGTATAAACACCACTCAAGACTCCGTATTTATGAAGACATGATCAGAAATTTTACCCTCTCTTTTGTGGAAGCTACGAATCATACATAAATAAGCAAAGACGTACAAAATGCTAGTCCATCATCTATTCCCCGTTTGTTGCAATGACCAAATGTACTCTACTCTACATTCAACATGCCAGGCAAGTACGCGACGCTGATTATGTTATGGTGACTGCCAACTCACGGCTAAAATTTTAATGCAAAATTTTGACGAGGCTACAGCTATATATTGCGTCACGTAACTTTCGTAATTTGTCAATAATTTTCAATATTTAGGCGGTTTTTGAAGTTCAGAATTATTCTTATCATTCTGAGGTTCTGTAGCGTTACTCTTATTTTAAGTAAGCTTGCATTCTGTCTTAGATTTCCGAAGCAACCAAAGGATTTCTTTTACCTTTGAAATATATTTCTTCAGCGTTTTGTATAAACCTGTAAACAAGCTATTTTGCTTCGAAATACTCAGTGATTTCGTGGTGTAATACTAATATTTGAATATAATTTAAAGTTTCGTCGTAACGCTGACATGTTGGAGATCTTTTGGCATCTGATGTAGAGGGCGGTAATATTCTTCCACATAAAACCTACAAGCCTCTACTTGTCTAGAAACCTGCACTCGATAGTCCATCTGTTTTGTTAGGTGCTCCAGCTACTTTCTCGCAAGACATTATCTAGTTTAGCGCACGTAAGCCTATAGCTGGTGCTTTTAGAAGTAATCAGATCGGCGTAGTTCAAGTTTGCTGCATGATGAACTTCTCTTATTACAGCTGCACAGTTAAATGAAAATTACGTGTCTCACTTTCAGTGTTTCATATTCTTGCCAATCTTTCCAGCCTCTGACTGGACTGCCCCTGTCCGAGAAAACATATTTAGGCTAGCTACAGCTTGATGGGGAACCTAAAACACTCTTTAATTGCTCCATATCTGCAACTAGTCTGCCAGTGACTATCACGGCAATGCGCAAGTAATTGAGCACTTTAGTTGCCCTTTGTCTATATATCGCTCACAAACGTTTAATTTAGCGGTAATAACATAACCCCAGGGACAGCGTATTTCTCTCCAGTCGAACTTGTAATGCATTAACGTACGATCATCACGGAGCAACGAAGGCGCCCCTTAAGGTAATACGCGATTCTGGCCTGGCTGAAGGACTAAGGCGCTCTGCAATCTTCTACAGGCTTTTCCGGTCTGGTTCTCATTATCATTCCCCGTCACAAACACGCACCCACACCAAATTGTGGTTAATGTGATAATATGTCTTACTACCACGATCTGAGCGGCTCTCGAAATACTGAAATGATAATAGGTTTCTAGTCCATTCCTGGTATAAGAAATGTGTCATTGTTTGTTTTTGCAGTAAGACATTTACATACCTAATGCCTATTTTTAAGAAAACGTTACTAAATGATTCCTACGCCGCAGAGAAACAGGATACGAATGCCACCTGCACTGTTCATTGTGCCTGCTGTAAGAACAATACAGAACTACTACTTGTATTCTGTAGGGAAATTGCGGATTCACGGGACAAAGCGCTCATTCACAGAGACGTCACCAAAATCAGTTATTGGTGTTCACGATGGCATATACAGTTGAACTTGAATAAGGCAGTTCATAGAACTTACTCGTAAGAAATTGCAGTCTCAGACACCATACACAATTAACAATGTCACTATAAGTAACGCTAATGAATACAAATAATTACGAGTGTACCTAGTGTCTAACTAAAATTGGCAGCGACATGTTGACTATGTAACAGGCAAGGCCGGGAAAGTGTTGGGTTCCTTCGCCGTAGCGCGAAGAACTTTAGTATGTCGACTAAGTAATTGCTTTATAAATCAATTAGACAAGTCTGTCGCAACTATATTGTCCAATGACACAATTTTTGCACAGCTAAAATTATTCTTCTTGTATTAGAGTTGCTGTTCACTCATGTTACTGCTAGTGATGACTGCTATTTGTTTGTACTTGTATGTAACAGGCAAGGACGGGCAAGCACTCGAGTTCCTTCACCGTAACGCGAAAAACTTTAATAAGTCGACTAAGAAATTGCTGTATAAAACGTATGGGCGTTCCGTTCTTGACTATGCGTGTGTCATTTGGAGCCCCTCAACAGTATGTGACACAGAAAAACTTGAAAGGGTGCAGAACTTGGCCACTCGATTTTGTTTGTGGACCTTACGACAGAAAGTTCAGTCCCATGCTCGAGAAACAATTAATGCAACGGGATACACTAGATTGTCGAAGACGCAGACTTTGCTTGAAGTTTTTTTCACGTCTTTCATTCAAAAGTTCGTATTGATAGGCATCTTTACATAAAGGCACCTAATTACTATTCCCAAAGGGTTGACGATAAGAATAAGGTTAGGAAATTTCTCTGCAAAACACATTTCTTCAGGAAGTCCTTTTTTCCTAGAACACTTCTGGACTGGAATCAGTTGGACAAGTATGTCACAACTATATTGTCCAATGACATATTTTTTGCACTGCTAAAATAATTCTTGTTGTATTAGAGTTGCTGTTTACTCATGTTACTGCTAGTGATGACTGCTGTATGTTTGTACTTGTATTTTCCTCTATTGTGCATTCTTTTTCATGTAATTATGCTTGTATCACTATAGTACACTTCATAGGTGAATTAAATAATGTATTCTTGTTTAATTGCAATCTTGTTTTTATTTTGTTTTGCACAATGATGCACTATGGTGCACATTAGTGTACACTCATGATCTTCTTGTATATGTATTTATTTGTTTTCCTGATGATGCTAGCGATTGTTACCAACTGTATGCTTTGAATTTTTCTTTGCTTCCCCCCTCCCACTGTAAGGCCATGTGGCACGGTGAGTATGGCATAAATAAATAAATAAATAAATAGATAAATAAAAAAATAATTTAAATAATTATAATTACTCACCGTTTATTTTTATTGTGCAACACATTATGGGTGCGTCACCATGAGAGGCTTGATATGTGCAACAAATGTTCAATTATGACACCAGTATATCAGTACATCTCTTGAACTTTTTTCACAAAGTGTGTTTATTTTGCGGCCAAAGCATGTCAGTAAGCAAGTATTAACTAGGCCAACAGTGAGCATTGTTATTCCGTCATTTTACGTCTCACTAACTTTCAAAACTAGCGCCGTCATCGCTGATGCTGGTGGCATCACGAGGGGTAAAGTGAAGTTTGAAGCTTCACGCGCGCATCTTGTAACCGGCGAATGAGTGCTGCTTCATGAAATAATGTCATCCAGAAGAAGCACGTTCAGACCGTTATTTCGGCCTAAAGCATTCTCGAACACGTTCTCATTTCTTTTAATGTGTTGAACCCGCATAGCTGCATGGCAGTTGATGCAGAGTGCTGCGTTTTCCTTTAGCGTAAATTAAATACCCCGCACTTTGAATGCTTGCTATGGTGTTCCCCGTCGTAGCGTACTGCGGTGGACACGCAAATAACAAAAATAAACTCAGCATCACGTTGTATCAAAGACCTTAACAGCGTCGTATGCTGTCAGATACTGCTTCTAGATCCCCGTTATTCCCAATGAAAGCTAATAGGTTGCCCCGCCATGGTGCTCTAACGGCTAACGTACTCGGCTGCTGACTAACAGGTCACGGGATGCAATCCCAGCTGCGGCGGCTGCATTGGCTGCGGCGGCTGCCAAATGACAATAACGCGCAAAAAGTGTTCGTTTCAATATACTTATCAAATTAACAATGTTGAATTACACGTTGTTAACAAGTTCAGATATTTGGGTGTAACCATGGCATCCAACGTCACTTGGAACAAACACTTACAAAACAATACATCATCAGCACTGCACAGACTTTGGCTTCTAAGACACCGACTTCAGCACTGTACAAGCAAAACTAAGACCATTTCCTACACTACGCTGGTCCGCGCCTTGCTCGAATATGCAGACGTTGTTTGGGACCCCCACTCAAAGACGGATTCAGCGATGCTCGAACGGGTACAAAAGAAAGCGCTGCGATTTATTCCCAACGCATACAGCAGGCGAGTATCCGTGGCAGAACTGCGCAGGTGTTCTGACCTACCAACACTAGAGTCCCGCCGTAAACTACATCGTCTTGAAATATTACACACCATAGTTTATGGTTATTCAAAGCTTGACTTAAATACTTGTCTCGAATTCAGGAAGTCACGCCCCACCCGGAACAAGCAGAACAAAAGAATCCTAATGCCTTTCACGAAAACAAATGCTCACCGTCTATCCTCTATCACGAGAACAATAGCAGAACGCAACACTTTGCCACGTGACGTAACTAACTTAACTAATCAAAATGCCTTTTCAACGGCTATTCAAAATTGTGTATGATTGGAAGTGCTGGTCTTGTTCCCCTGTTTAGTATTGCCGGTTTCATTGTAAATTAAAGTAGCTATTTGTAACGAGAACTACTACGGCTTTGCGAATCGGGGGGCGTGCTACTGATTGCGCGCACTTGTGTGTGCGTCATGACAACCTGAAAGCTTACTGCATTATTGCTTCCCTGTGTACCGCGGACCATGTTACAGGCCGCGTGTAAACTTTGTGTTCAACTCTGCACTCCTGCCCTGGCTGCCAAAGGGTGGCTGGCTGGCAGTATTGAATAAAGAAAAAATAAATACAATTTTTGACGGAGGCAAAACTGTTGTAAGCCCATGTGCTCAGATATGGGTGCATGTTAAAGAACCCCAGGTAGTCGAAACTTTGGGAGCCCTCTAATACGGCGACTCTCATGTACTTATGGTGCTTTTGTGACGTTAAACCTCTCATATCAATCACCAAGGCTAGTAGATTGGCACCGTGCAGCGTTTTGTACTGAATATCGGCCTAATTCCCCCTAATTTTTGCAGCAACGATAAAATCGGTAGGCGGCCTGACCAAGTGACCAGCGCGCACCGCTGCTGCAGACGATGCCGTTCAACGTAACGCTCCTCAAGCGCCACATAAGCGAGTTGCTGTCGACACACCACTGCAGCGCTTGATGTTTGCTGACCGCACCACGATGCCATGCGCGCAGAGATTACCCTTAAGTGTAAAACAGACTGTACATGGAACGAAAGAAAAGTGGACAAAAAATAACTTATCACCTGTAGGCATCGCGCCTGTGACATTCAAATAAAGCTTCTGGTACTCTACCAACTGAGCTGCAGCAGTCCTCATCTCTCCATCCACATTACAGAGTATATATGTGCATATAAACGTAGATGTATTTTACGCCAAAACTATAGAAAAATGCTACGGCTGGAATCTTGCCTTTCAAATTTCACAAACAACTGCTTGCTCCACCAATGAAGAATTAGATTAAGTGAGATTCTAAGCTTAGCAGTATAATTACTTAGCTCATGGCAAGCCTACAATTTATGGATGATTTGTAATATGTCTTCAAACGTCACTTACTGTCGGTTGCTGGAAGTTTTGTTGGACTAGAAAAGGAAAGCTATGCAGTTTTCTGAGAAGAGGTTATTTATTCCCTGGTGTTCTTTATAGGGCCACCTAGGGCTCCGTTTTTGCTATCAGGCCATATACTGGGTGAAAAATATAGATAGGTAACAGTCACAATGCGGCAACGAATCAGTCATTGTTGGGGTTTCCATCCAGGAAGTTCAGATATGGCACTTAAGATATGCTACGGGCAAAATGAGCGTAGCTTGTAGTCATGTTGTTCTATGACACAAATCTCATGTTTATTATGTCTGACCCACTATCATACCTTCATCACCCATTCACGTCCCACAATACCTAATTTAGTATAAATGAAGCTAGCGAAACAGCCGCCAGCGCATCATAAGCGTGGCATGTAGTGAAGTTGTTACATGACACATATCTAATTATTATCATGTTTGCACCAGATACGTACCTGCGTCATCTATTCACGTACTGTAATACAATACTTGGTATAGGTGATGCTATCGAAATGGCCACGAGCTCATCATGAGCGTGCCATGTAGTCATGTAGTTACATGACACACATGTCATGATTTTCACGTTAGCATTGGTCGCTTGTGTTCGCCATGCAATCATGTCATACTATACCGGTTTCGCAAACTTGCCATAAGAATGAAAGCACTACCAGAGCTGCAGGACCTTGAACTGTATATCATTACATCCGTGACATTTATGTTAATATTTTCATGTCATGACTAGTCAACCATGCTCTTCATACACTCGTGTTATGCCATACAAACTTTGGTATAGATTTCATTATCAAAACGGCCAGGAGAGCTAAAAGTCGTAGGTGGCTAGATAGATAGATAGATAGGTAGATAGATAGATAGATAGATAGATAAATAGATAGATAGATGATAGATAGATAGATAGATAGATAGATAGATAGATAGATAGATAGATAGATAGATAGATAGATAGATAGATAGATAGATAGATAGATAGATAGATACGCCCAAAGTCACCGAAGTTCGCTAAGAAATGCTTCGCATATAAAAAATGGCAGCTCATCCACGAGGTGAATGATGGCGAGTGGGGCAAAGCATCCGTCCATCCATTCGTTATTGCTTCCGTCCGTCCATGCATACATCTGTGTGACAGTCCGCGCGTCTATCCGCTCAGCCGTGATAGCGTCTGTTCGTGCATCCGCACATCCATCCGTGCGTCCGTGCATGCGTTCATCCTTGCATCCGTCCCTGTGTCCGTTCATACGTTCATCCAACCGTGCAGCCATCCGTGCGTCCGTCCTTCGTCTATGTGTCTGTGTGTCCGTTTGTCCATCTAGTCAACACTCCAAGTACCAACATCTCGCATCTTTTCATCATATACTCCTCATGTAGAAGCACCGCCATCCAGCCGACATTCCAAGGACTAAATGATAGGTGGCACATGCACAGTTGCTTACGGCTTGCGCTTCGTGTCTACTTCTTACCTTTAACCACCTCCAGGTCATGGTATATACTAGTTCACTGTATTCATGCCGCTGTGGCCCAACGCTCGCCAAGCCTTTCTAAACTCACGGATCTTACACCCGGCAAGTATAACGTAGCAACCCTTTCTTGTCAGATAGTGCTCAATGTACATGCCAATGGATGCTAATGGGGAATGACAGACAGGAGAGTGCAGTTTTTAGTTAACGCGCACGCTGCGAATTTTTTATCGTTCAAAAGCGCACAGGAGAAATCTCCCACTGGCACCACCTTTCAGGTCAAGCCGCTAGAATGCTTACGCACGAGGACCGTAGAGAAACATACTTACATAAAGAGCGACACTCCCGTAGTGCCCTACGACTGAGCCACTGCGCTGCTTCAAGTGACATGAGTTGCCGGTGAGACTCGGTAACGTCTTTTGCATAAATAAATAACAAAACGTTTTCTCCCAATGCCAGGATTTGAACCCGTACCCTCATTCTTAGAAAGCGAGTGTCGTTACCACCAGGCTACTCACCCATGCTTTCACGGAAGGAATGCATCTAGAGCACATGTAAGCCACATGAACGCGTACCCTTTGTGCGAAATAAATGCAAAACAACACTTTCTGGTCATACTTTACCGGCTTTTGTGGTATGGAAACAAACGTCCTCAGCGGGACACGTTGTTGAGTGTATGTGGAAAATAGCACAAATCAATAAAGTTTGTTCATTACGAAAATTTGATGCCGAACGTAACTTTTCATGACCTCCCGAGGGGCCGATTATGTTTTGTGTCAGAAGAGTAGGATGAATGGATGGATGGATGAATGAATGAATGGACGGATGGATGAATGGATGGATGGATTGATGGATGGATGGATAGATGGATGGATGGATGGATGGATGGATGGATGGATGGATGGATGGATGGATGGATGGATGGATCTGGCTGTAGCCTTTAGATCGGGCGGTGGCTACTGCCACGAAGCCACAATACTTAATGAACCAAAAACTAGATTTATTTTTTCCTTTAAATAGTGAGGTTGAGGATTCGTACTTTACGCTGAAGGATTTAGTTTTCACTCATGCCTTAACTTTAGCCACCAATCAGATAACCTCCTTCTAGTTACTTTTACACGCTTAAAGCCTATTTTGCCATCCCTGTCCCTAAACCCCAGTGCTTTGAAGAACTCTGCGCCATTATCCTGAATTATAGGGTGAATCCCTTTACAGGACATTATCAAGTGTTCGACAATTTCTTCTTCCTCTCCACACGCACTGCATGCCGTTTCTACCCCTTCGTATTTGGCCTGATATGTCTTGGTTCGCAATACTCCCGTCCTGGCCTCAAACAGTAGGGAACTACCCCGGGTATTATCATAGGTCCTTTCCTTGGCAATGTCCTGCTTGAATGTTCGATAGACCTCTAGTGCAAACTTTTTAATCACGCCGATTCTCCACATTTCGGTCTCAGCTTACCCATAAAAATTATGTTTACCCATAAAAAAATTTGCTGCTAGCGCGTTATCTAAAAGCAGAGTTTGGGTATCTGTGTCCAATTGGAGTCTCCCCTCTCCCTGACACCAATCCACCACTGCATGCTTTGCGCCTCCTACGAAGTGCCACGATGAGCGTCAGCGTGAACCTCACTGCCAGTGTAAGCATTTACGCCCACTGCTTCACATCTACACATGGTTTCTTCTAGCAGAAGATTCCGTATTTTTTTACCTGACAGTTCAAGTTCACTCTTGTGCCGCTTAGCACATCTTCTGGTCTGCCCTACATAACTTGTTTCAATTTATAAATACGTTTTATTAACCACACTAACCTAGCACTCTGCATATGAATTCGTATGCTTCTTCCCGCACCCTTGTACAGGTGGTCGCATAACCTTGCAAGTTTTTTAGAAGCTGAAAACGACGCCAACTGATTGATATGTGGAGTTTAACGTCTCAAAACCACCATATCATTATGAGAGACACCGTAGGGGAGGGCTCAAGATATTTTAACCTCCTGGGGTAATTTACCGTGCACCTAAAGGTGAGCACACGTGCCTACAACATTTTTGTCTCCATCAGAAATGCAGCCGCTCCCGCCGGGATTCAATTCAGCGACCTGCAGGTTAGCAGCCGAGTACCTTAGCCTTTAGACCGCCATGGTCGGTCAACGCCAACTCTATGTCGCTTATGAAGTTTCTACTGTGGCGCGTCGTGTTGTTCACATAAGACACAACTAAACATTTCATACAAGACTTGTTAACTGATTGTTATTGTGGCTGTCAGCCTTACGAAATTTTCACAGCTAGTGCCTGGTGATCAGCATGAACAGACACACCCAACCTGGTATCTGGATGAGATCCAAGACACTGCCGCTGCATTTGCTGATTGGCGAAACAGAAAGTTGTTTGTGTATTTTGTATCCATTTGCCACACTGCATCCACCTATTGTCCGCCCTAAACTCATCAGTACTGCGCCGCTGGCAAACAAACCAGCCAATAAGGCCCATTTGTTCTGGCTGCTGGCAGCCCAGCTCTGGTCACGAGTATTAATGACCATAGCACAATGTTTATTCAACTTATCTCCGCTTTTTACAGAACGCAAAAGCAACTGTGAATGATGTTTACCTCGCATACGTTGCAGGTTTGCCTTCAAAAGGCTTCCACGATGAGCTGCACAAACTTCGCTTCGCTTCTGTCGAGGTGCATGTGGCCACGGCAAGAACAGAGTGCTTCTCCCTTTTTGAACAATGACTCGGCCACGCGACTCAATTCTTCGGTAATATGTTGGTGAAACTGCTTGTACGTCTTGCATTCTTCGCCGGCATAAAAGCTGAGGTCTTTGATAACGAGCTTGCGAAGTATGTTAGCAGTATTAGTGGTGGCCTTAGCGTTACTCAGTGAGAGCGCTTCAGCTGTGTTTTTAATACCGTCAATGGCCCCCTGTACTATCTTTACTACACCCTTTCCAAGTTCTCTAATGGCCTTGAATATCTTGTCAAAGAACTACTGCTGACGCTGAAGTAGTAATAACACCTTCATTACCAAGAAGTACGAGATCACAGGCGAAAAAGAATACTAATATCTATCTGAACACGATTCCGCTTCCTGCGCTGAATTACTGCACCCTCAGCTCGTGGCTGTGAGCAGTGCACTTCCCTTATTGATTCCAAGAAACCGAGAAAATGGACTTTGTCTGCGGAATCCAAATTGGTGTAACAGCGTCTGACGTCATTTCTCTGACGCATACGTCATCAACATTAGGTGTTTGAAACCGTAAAAACTTCAGTCACAGAACAGAGACCAGGACATTCACTTTTTCTGGTTGACTTGCCATAGCTGTATTGATAGAAATCATTCCGCTGATATTGCAGCTCGCGCATCACCTTGGGGAAGCAAGATCGTTCTAATTCCACTAAAAATATGGACACCACGAGGCGAATTCGCCAACTGGCCCGCATTCTTATACTGTCGGAGAGGAACGTGTTGAACATAGACTATACCACATTGAATAAACTTAGCCCTTCACTGCAACTCCGACTTCTGTCTAACGTTAATCAACGTTAAATTTCGCTTTTTCGCTGCCTCTAGCTGGGATACAATGATCACCATATATGACTGACAGTCTGCCATGCCATATCTGGACCACGATGAAAGCGTCGAATATTTGATGCACTGCTAACAGGCTGTACACGTAGCAGTATAGCCCGCTGCTGCCGATCGCGATTCGAAGACCATAATAACCAATTTCCAAAATTGCTGGGCACATACCCTCTTAGCTAGCCAAATTCTATGACGAACTGTCACTGATTCAACGCCGAAACGCATAATTTCGTCTCCTGGCTATGAAGGTTTACGAGGTAATAGGCCGCTGAGGCAGCCATCCGAGCGGTTACCCACCGGGTTCCTCTCCCAGGCCTTATGATTCGGAAGCCATCACACCAATGCTGCGGTTAAAAAAATATTTCTTATTATCGCCGCACTCGCCACTTTTATCCGGTTCCTGTAAAGGAGCTGAATAAAGCAGATGAGCCAACTTTAAGGCACCTGCCGACAAGTACTCTACTTTGTCTTGCAATTATCAAGCTCTTTGATTCGAGCAAGATTTGCGGCGCCCACACTGTTGGAGACATGTGGCGTCTTCCACATGGTCTGGTCATCTGTGGGAATTCACCACATGACCCCTTTTCCTAACCTTTTCCGGGAGGCAATAGAGACAGCCCACCTCAACTGCTCCTTCTTGTGGCCTCAACGGACTGTGGTGAGACAGGTGTGATGTGGGGCCTCGTAATGCGGTGTGCTTGAAGAAGGACGCTGACCAAGTAGCAAGATCATGCTTCCATCTCCAGCTTATCTTTTTCTTTCTACAATTAATCTTTACATCTCTACCCCTCTGTGACACTTATTAGCTTCGGAAATGCAAGCACTTTACAACGTTCTGCAGCAATTTGATAATCGGGCACTTTTCATGCAGGTGCTGCAAGAACACTGTCCCGTTTTTTGATGACCCACAGGACATTAGTGGGTGTGGTGCTTTTTTGAAGACGACGGGCTTGTGCGAACTCCTCTGACTTTCGGAGAAGTGCCGCACGTGGCAGGGAAATGCACCTTTTCTCTTTTATTGCAGTTGCATCTCTGTGGACAGTTTATACGGAGTTTGGCTGTCGCCGTCGTCGTAATGTTGTTGCGTAATATAGCGACTAGGTGGGTTCAATTTAACGCGGCTGAAGCAGATGTGCAACAGGCCAGCGCATCTACTTCGCACAAAAGCGCATGTAATAACGGAGATAGAGAGAGGGGGGAATCACTCACGCAGCAACTGCGACTTTTGGCTTTGCGGTCGTGGTCGCCATTGGCATGCGTATTTTCTGGCTCTATGTCTTTTTCGGCAGCCTTCTGCTGGCGTCTCGCATACCCTTCTACGTGCGGCGTCCTCTACGTAAAAATAGGGTGCAAAAAGGGTTGCAAAAGCGGTAATATTTTATTACACCGGCGTTTTGTAGAGTTGTGTGAAACCTCATCAAAAAGAGCTTGCTGCCAGCCTTACTTCGTATACAAATATTTTTATTGCTTTTGTATTCATCCTTCCCTTAAAACTCTGAGTTTATCTCCTTCTTCACTTTCTTGATTCCTATTACCTATGTTTCTACCATTTTTCTTTTATAACTTAGTGTAGGTTAGACAACCGGATTTTTTCTTTTCTACCTCCCTGCCTACTTCTTTGGTCTTTCCTACCTTTTCCAACCTGAAACTTTTCATCTAAGCTTTGTAAAGCACAGCAATGAGTCAACGAAATTTTCATCTTTCATTCAAGCGTGTATATTTTGTCAATTATGTTATGCTATCTTTAGACATATATGCAGCTACCGAAATGATTGTATTTTTCATGCCATGAGTTTTTTTATGCCACGTCGGCATTCAAGTCAAACATGACAGAAAGTTTATGTCTTAGTGTCTCGTTTGTTACCACTTGTTTGTCAAGCAGGCTTGCCAATGATTACCTGTGCTACCTTTTTTGTTTATTATACCATGATGTTACTATTGCCTATGACACGTGCATGATCAATTTACCTCACAATATAAGAAGTAACATGCATGTGCCAAAAACATTCATGTCGTGACCGATCGTTCTACTCGGAAATACAAAAATGCCATTTGATGGTAACCGCGTGAGCAGCCAGCTTGCCTTTGCGGGCGACACTTTGTGGCACTTGAGAGCAATGAAGTGGTGTGGCGAGGAGCGTGCATGTCCTAAAGGACAAGCAGATTTGTTTTCAACAAGTGACAATGTTGAAATGTTCGCTTGTGTAACCGAAGATGCACGCTCTTTTGTGGGGCTTTCAGCATCTTGGCTGCAAAGTGTGACACATTTTCACCAATAACATGCTATTTCGATGCTTGTTAAAGGGCCTCCAAACCACACCGAGTTTGAAGGCTCTGAAAAGTAGCTTCTTTATTGCACTGACCACTCTTTGTACAAGCGCAATCTTTCTCCCCACATATTCTTCTTACGTTAAATGCGTGAATGTCAGGAATAAGCATTAAGCCGGTCAAGATTTCACGCTTTTCGACTACAAGCAGCTATCTCTGGTTGTGCAGTCGCAAATGCAGCAAATGACGTGAAACCAGTTTATTGTGCACAATAGTCGTAATAAAGGTAGGACCGGCATGCGACTGCATGGTAAGCAGATAATAAAACAATTCAAAAGAGATATCATTCGTATATTGACTAATAGAGAGCGTATTTCATCTTCATGCCACGTTAACAAGCTGTTAACGTCATCAATTTTGTTGCGAAAACGAAAAATGTCAGGAGGCAGTAAAGAGCTTGTTTTTTTAGATACCATTTATTGGCTAAATAACAAAGTAACGAATTTAATGACACCGAATCATGGGGCCTAAAATACTAGAGGATGGCAACAGGAAAACACAGCAACAAAAGAACGTACCAAAAAGCCAAGACCACGCACGCTCTCTCTACAGTCCTTCTTTGTGTCAGTATTTCGCTTATTTCAATATGGTAAGACAAGAAGCATGAAGAGAAAGGGTGGCAGCGTTAACATTTAGAGCCCTGTATTGTCTATGTGTAACTTGTTTTGACTGCTGATGTCCCTGCCGGCTGAACGCACTTTTAATAAACAGAAACAAACACAAACATTCTAAATACCATTTAAATAAGAAATTGCTAAACTTACACCTGAGTGGATATAAGAATCAATTCAGGGACGTTGGGCGCGTTGTAATGTAATTCAACCAGCATTTTACATGAGCCTTTATTTCCGAAGGTTACGAACAAAAACAGTCACACATATTAGCAGCACCATTTTCTTTTCCCTACGAAAGCAACTGAATAGGTGAATAATATTTAACTAAGCCTACTATTAATAATGTGCTCAGAAAGCATTGATGACGAGCTGCACAAAGTTAACTATAGGGCTTCTTCTATAATAGAGTGTGGTTCCGACAAGAGCACAGCGCCTCCCTGTTTTTGTGAATATTTCGTGTGTGTGTGTGTGTGTTATGTGTTTTTTATCAGAGTCTGTCAGGTTAAGTGTGGCCGACTTCTCGTCGACAGCATGTCGGCGTAAGTCCTGGTATGCCTTGCCTTCCTAAAGCGCTTAGTCGGTAAGATGCCTAATTGTCTTTAAAATTTTCTCTTCAGATTCAGTGGGTTTTGCTCCTGTGGCTTGGGCGATGTCGGTGATGATTCTGACCGGATATAACGCGACCTTGGCAATGACCTTGCCTAGTGTCTCAAAAAAGTACTCGTCCCCCTGTAATAGCAAAAAATAAAAACGAGAAGTATTAGAGGCCGTCGCCGGCAGCATTTTATAAAATATCTATAACAATTCAGCTTGAACCACCCAGTAAGTACTGACTACGGTGACGGGACCAGTCAGCGCAGTACTATCACAAGAGTAAGGGGGCCGTCATATCTATAGTGATCATGCCCAAGACCACTACCTTCTTTTACAGAGTTGGTCGTGGTCAATAAAACCGCCATGGTGTCGTAATAGTGAGCCGGTCCGTTATCGAAGTGCTGCAACTATAGTAACGGGCACCGCCGTAGTGTCACTGTTTGTGCCCTTACTGAAGCGATAGTAGTTTATCCGTTTTCGTTATTTAGTGTAGCGCAACGTGACTATGTTCAAGATCCCTGCTGATTCCTCGCCACAGCATAGGATAGAGCCACGTTGTTAGACGCCTGTTTATTCTTGTATATTTGCCACGCCGCGGTGGTCTAGTGGCTAAGGTACTCGGCTGCTAACCCGCAGGGCGCGGGTTCGAATCCCGGCTGCGGCGGCTGCATTTCCGATGGAGGCGGAAATGTTGTAGGCCCGTGTGCTCAGATTTGGGTGCACGTTAAAGAACCCCAGGTGGTCTAAATTTCCGGAGCCCTCCACTACGGCGTCTCTCATAATCATATAGTGGTTTTGGGACGTTAAACCCATATATCAATTAATTCTTGTATATTTGTTTCATCGACTGGGGGCGCTATGCAGAATCGGCCGAGTTTTGCCCGAATTCGTGGAACTCGGGATTTTCCCGATTTCCGGTGACACCCCCTTATCAACAAACAAACAGCACGAATAAGTCAAATCCACCTCTTAGCACACTGCGTTTCATTGGTTGTAAACGATGAAACCAGTCATCACGTTAAGGGTGGTCGACTAAGTTGGGCAATGTTTTCAAACAAGATGCATCCTCTTTCATTTGTTTGTCATTCCACTGAGTGCAGAAGTGCACCCATGAAATAAAAGCTTCACGAAACATTTCGTGATAGTAGTTTTTAGAGGCACGAGGTGTTTAATTTATTTTAGAATCTTTTAATGTCATCACTAAGTCTGTTTTAAAATAAAAAAACACGGTAGCGTCTGCGAACAGTACCGGCCGAGCATCTTACAGCATCGCAACCGCAGCTGAACCCTAGGCCACGTGTTAATCATAATGGCCACCATTTACATTTTAGCGCACTGCTCGGCCGGTGCGCGCCATCTTTGTTGGCCACGCCAGCTAGCAACCAAGCGTTTGTGGCCGGCTAATTAGCTATATTCAGAGTGAAGCTCCTAGAGGCGTGGGTCTGTTCCTCCTACCTCGTGGTCCGTGACTGCCTAGTTTGGTGGCTCACTCAGCAGGTGTGGATGGACATACAACCAGACGGACTGGTGGACAGACAGACAAACTATTCAACGTTCATACCGATAAACCCTCCGAAGCTTCCCCCCACTCACCATCATTCTCTGCTTGTATATGGTGTGTTTTTTGGCTGGATAATGTACTTAAATAATTATGCCAGGACATGCTATGATCAGCCCAATTCTGCCAAGTTATGGTAAGGCTGAGGTACTTATGCCACACCTTAAGACCTTGCTATTGAAGTTATGTCAAGCTAGAACTGGGCTAACTTAAGTATGCTAGTTGATGAGGGAAGTAAACTATGCTAATTAACGGAACGTTGATCATGAAGAGGTTAAGTAAAACTATATTAATCAGTCCTTACTAATTTATTGACCACTATTATGTTGTTATTCAAGACTACGTTTAACAGCTCGATACTGATAGTGGCCTCGGTAAATACGCCCGAGACAATTGCCTTTTAATTAAAGTCTTATCAATGAAGACAAGACAGCTTAGTATAATGGTAGCTAAGCCCCAGCCGATTGGTACCATCAAAATCAAGACAGAACTGACGTGGTCTTAACTTCGAAGCCGATCACGCATTTAAGTAGACTACCAACGTGGAAAGCTGCGAAAAGCTAGGTTATCACCAATTCCTTGATATCTTCAGCCTTGCACAATTAGTGTAAGCTCAGCTAATTATTTTATATGCAAAAAAGCTGCATATAAAACACAACAAACACTTGACAGTCATACCAGCACCAGAACAGTCCTGAGTTGAACTCGGCCCTTCTCAGAATCAATGGGTTTGTATCCACGTTTACGCGCTCATAAGTTTGATTGACATATGCTCGTGTCGAAGATCGGGCACCCCCACCACGTCTTCTCATGCCGAGGAGCAGTACTCAATTTGAGCGGCACAATAGTTACAGCTTTATCACGCCGACTACCCACACACGCACGCATAAGTAAAAGTTATATCCCCACGTCGCTACAATCTTCTTTAGTGCATTGTCAGACGCGAACGTTATTGTTAGCGGGCGGCTCAGGGCTTACACAAATTTAGAACGCGCTACCTTCCAACTGGCGGAACTTTAGTACAGCGAAAGGCATTCCTGCTAACGTAAACAGAAACACCTATGGCGTCATCTAGTTATAAAAACTTTGTATGCACTGCAGAAACCTCTAGTGCACCAGTAATCCAAGTTGCTCGACGTCACCATTGCTGCATCTTTGTGCCGCATTTGGTTCAGTATTGCGTCTGATGGCCTGAAACACATCGTTTTGTTTCAACATATGCGCAATCGAGGATTCCTCAAGGCCTTTATTACCTGGCTCACCTTGACTCGTTGCCGCATTTGCCTTATCCTGGGAAGATGGTAATGAGTAGATCGTCGTCTTCTCTGCGTCTGTATACCGTACACATGAGCGAACATGATAGACAAGTTTTTAAGCCTTCCACACGTGAAATTACGTGCTTATCTCAAAAACCTAGTTCTATTATCGGCAGTATACAGCTGGCAGAGCCCCATTACTGAAAACTAAATCATATACGACCATTATTTGGAAGCGAAGGAAGTTGGCAATGCAGGCTGACGACTAAAGAGATTCCAAGTGGACCGCTCTCGCTTCAGCAGGCCCCACCATCTTGCGATGCGTACGATTTCTCCAGCATGCATTACCGTTGAACGCTATATGTCAGAAATAGCGCACCTATGTAAACGTGCGGGCAACGTTAACGTTCTGTACATGCTCCATTCTAAACAAGCAACGCAACTGATAACAAATACTTGCGTTTGCTGTTTTTCGCTAAACTAAAACTATCTACATTTACCATTACCCCACAGTGTCCCCCTCGCCATAGTCACTGCTTTACGGTGACAGGTCCCATCGCTGTTGGTGCATCAATATTATGACAGGCTTCCTTCCATTACGATTACATTATGCACTGGTGGGCCCCCTCACTTCAACAATAGTACTGATCTGACGGGCCCTATCACCGTAGTTGCTGCCGAACATCGCAATATCTTAAAGATGTGCACTTGGACCGTTTATGGAAATTGGAGTTCGGGAATATTGTTGACAAGCTCAGTTGCCAGACGACATGTGATGTTTGTAAGTGGGTTTTATGGTACGAACCCTGTCAACAGGAATGTCATGGGCGTCGTCTAATTTGGTGAATTTACCTGATAAATGACCCCGGTGGGAACCGTGAGAGTATAAGTTTTGGAGTAGGGCAGCTTAGTGACTTGGTGAGCTGCGTTGAGAAATTGCACGATACAAAACTACTTGAATTCGTTTTATAGTGCTACGCTGCATTCATTTCTGGTCATCCAGTTTTTTTCTGAGCTCTATGAGATTACAGGGGCAACATTGTGTTGTGAAATGCAGATATGATGAATACAGCAAATAAATGAGTCACCTGGTCTTGCACTCCTTCCTGTTTTTGAACAGTCTCACGAATTCCTCGTGACATGTCGTGCTGCATTTGACTGATCTGAATAGCTTCTACATCACGTCTCTCTGCTTCTTTGTTGAAAACACCTTCGAATGCGTCGTTTTTCTCCCGCAACTTGTAAGATGAACCTACGGAAAAACAATTTGCTTTCCTTACATATCCTTGAATTGAAATTCTTCTGATTATTATTGAGAAATTTACCATCGTCGTTAGGTTTGCATAGCTATTCAGTGAACCAACTAAATGAGGGTTAGAGAAAAACATGTGTATAAACGCTACTCAAGACTCCGTATTTATGAAGACATAATCAGAAATTTTACCCCCTCTTCTGTGGAAGCTATGAATCACACATAAATAAGCAAAGACGTACAAAATGCTAGTCCATCATTTATTCACCAAATGTTGCAATGACAAAATATACTCTATATTTATCATGCCAGGCTAGTACGCGACGCTGATTATGTTATGATTACTGCCAACTCACTGCTGAAACTTTAATGCAAAACTTTTACGAGGCTACAGCTATCTATTGCGTCACGTAACTTTCGTAAGTTGTCAATAATATTTAAGATTGAGGAGGGTTTTTTTAAGTTCAGGATTATTCATATGATTGTGATGTTCTGTAGCGTACCTCTTCTTTTAAGTAAGCTTGCTTTCTGTCTTGGATTTCTGAAGCAACCCAAGGATTTATTTTACCTTTGAAATACACTTCGTAAGCGTTTTGTATAAACCTGTAAAAAAGCTATTTTGCTTCGAAATACTCAGTGATTTTGCGGTGTCATTTTAATAAACGAATATAATTTTGAAGTTTTGGTGTGACGCTGACAAGTTTGAGATGTTTTGGCATCTCATGTAGAGGGCGGTTATATTGATCCACATAAAACCTACAAGCCCCTACTTTTCCAGAAACCTGCACCCAATAATTCATCTGTTTTGTAAGGTGCTCCAGCTACTCTCTCGCCAGGCATTATCTGGTTTAGCGCACCTAAGCCTATAGCAGGTACTTTTAGAAGTAATCAGATCGGCGTAGTTCGAGTTTAATGCATGATTAACGTCTTTTATCAAAGCTGCCCAGTTAAGTAAAGATTCCTTGTCTCACTTTCATTGTTTCATATTCTTGCCGATCTTTCCAGGCTCTGACTGGACTTCCCCTGTCCTATAAAACAGATTTCGGCTAGTTAGGGCTTGATGGGGCACCTAAAACACTCTTTAATTGCTCCATATCTGCACAACTGTGTCTGCCAGTGACTATCACAGCAATGCGCAAGTATTTGAGCACTTTAGTTGTCTTTTGTCTCTGAATCGCTCACAAACGTTTAATTTAGCGGTAATAACATAACCCGAGGGCAGCGAATTTCTCTCTAGTCGAACTTGTAATGCATTAACGTACGAGCATCACGGAGCAACGAAGGCACCCCTGTAGATAATACGCGATTCTGGCCTTGCTGAAGGACTAATGCGCTCTGCAATCTTCTACAAACTTTTCCGGTCTTGTTCTCAATATCGTTCCCCACCACAAACACGTACCTAAACCAAAATATGGCTCATGTGATAATATGTCTTACTACCACGATTTGAGCAGCTCTCGAAATACTGAAATGGTTATAGGTCTCTAGACCATGCATGGTAAAAGAAATGGATCATTCTTTGTTTTTGCAGTCAGACATTTATATACCTAATGCCTATTTTTAAGGAAACGTGACTTACTGATTGCTACGCCCCAGAGGAGCAAGATAAAAATGCCACCTGCTCTGTACATGGTATTTGCTGTAAGAATAATACACAAGGGTTACTTATCTCTCAATGTTTACATTTTTAATGTGCAACACGTTATGGATACATCACATTGAGAGGCTTGATAAACACAACAAATGTAAAAATATGACTCCAGTGTATCGGTGCATCTCTGGAACGTTTGTCAGTTGCTTGAGTTGTAGAAGTGTGAACATTTGGAAATAATGCAAATTTCTCTTTTTCAACCATCTTGCATGGCCTACGCCGTATGGGTCAAGCGACGCGTTTCAGCCAAACCGCGGTGGTCTAGTGGCTAAGGTACTCGGCTGCTGACCAGCAGGTCGTGAGATAGAATCCCGGCTTAGACGGCTGCATTTCCGATGAAGGCGGAAGTGCTGTAGGCCCATGTGCTCAGATTTGGGTCATGTTAAAAAAAGTCCAGGCGGTTGAAACTTTCGGAGCAATCCACTATGGCGAACCCTATGATCCTATACTGCTTTTGTGACGTTAAACCTCACATATCAATAACCGAGGCTACTAGGTGGGCACCGCCCAATATTTAGGACAGAATATGGGCCTAGATTCCTCAGCAACAATAAAATCGGCAGGCAGTCTGACCAAGTGACCAGCGCGCACCGCTGTTGCAGACGATGCCGTTCAACGCAACGCTCCTCAAGCGCCACATACGCGAGTTGCTGTCGACACACGACTGCAGCGTTTCATGTTTGCTTACTGCACCGCGACGCCATGCGCGCAGAGATTACCCTTAAGTGCAAAACAAACAGTACATGCAAAGAAAGAAAAGTGGTCAAAAAACTAACTTTCCACCCACAGGTGTGGCGCCTTTGACATTCAAATAAAGCTTTTGGTACTCTACCAACCGAGCTGCAGCAGTGATCATCTCTCCATCCACATTACAGAGTGTATATGTGCTTATAAACGTAGTTGTATTTTACGATGAAACTACAGAAAAAATGCTACGGCTAGAATCTTCCTTTCGAATTTCACACACATGTATTTGCTCTATTGTTGAATAATTAGATTAGGTGAGATTCAAAGCTTAGCAGTACTGACTTAGCTCACGGCAGGACTTTAACTTATAAGTGACTTGTAATATATCTTTAAACGTTACTTACACTCAGTTGCTGGAAGTCATGGTGGACCAGAAAATGAAAACTCTGCTGTTTCCTGAGAAGGGGTTTTGCCCTGGTGTTTTTATAGTGCCCCCTAGGGCGCCGTTTTTGCTATCAGATCTCGTACTGGGGTAAAAAATACAGATAAGGGACAGTCATAATGCGGCAACGAATTGCCGGGGTTGGCATCCACGAAGTTCAGATATGGCACTTAGTGTCGTGCAAAATGTTCCGCGTATTGTTTCTTCTGATTAGCAATGTCAACTCTGGGTGGTACTACCTACTACACTGTGCGGGCAATGTGAATTTGGGAGAACGTTGACGCTTTAGATGAAACATTTGTAAACAGGCTGTGTGTGTACTGCAACCAGAGTTTAGAATAAAGGAATTGTCCTTTTTCTTAACGCAGGTGTGTATTTATTTCGTCTATCTCCTCGAACCCGGGCAAGGAAGGAGAACCTGCCTTATAGAATATGAGTTCATTTTCAGAAACATCAGCTCTGGCACGAACTCCGGGCTTACAAATTGGTTTTGTACATATTTTTAGCACGCAGTTGCGCCTGCTTGAAGATAAATGCTGTTTTTCGCAACAGCAAAAACAAATCTTCATGGTCCTTTCACCATAGCAGTCGGTATCACACAAAACGAAGCATGTCCCTACGGAAGTAACTTAGTGTTGACTGTACATAGATACAGGAGAGCTTGCACAATGTCTATTGTTGTTTGGCAGCTATAGCACTATCAGTCAACGTTTATCAAATCCATTGTTAATATAGATGCTTGTGCTAGCTGTAGTAGCAAACAGTGAGAGAGAAATCAGAGAAATGTGAGAGACCAGAAAGACGTTACAGAGTGGACGCATAACTTGGGCGAAGGTGATCTACTGGCGGCATAGACTTTAACGGCAAGGCCCCAACTAGAGAGAAAGAGAACACGTGCCGTCTCCACGCTTCTGGCCAGCTGCAACTTTTCAAGGAAGGAGCATAAGTGGGGAACACTTTGTTTCGGAGAAGTGACGGAAAGTCATTATCTAACTAAACATGATGTTATGATCTAACGTTGGCGTTGTGTTAACGCATAGAAACTAATGCTCTTATTCTTTTCCAAAGGTTGCAAATGGGACGGATGCATAGAAACGATACGTTGGAGTATTGAAATTTAGTCACTGCGATAATGTATTCCTTCAGTTCCCAAGAGCACTACAAAATGGCAGGGATATATATAAAAAGTACTACTGAAAAGTTTTCAAGGTTGACTGATCATTAGATTGTACCGGAGTGGTTGTGCAGGGTAGAGCACTTGGGAGCACTTAGGGAATTTTCGGTTTATGCACCGTTAGTAAGACTGTCAAAGCTTGTGTTCTTATGCTTGTTATTTGATATGCGTGGCTATGAACAGGCAGTAAAGCGGAAATAACTGGCCACGGGGCAGTGAATAACGTACCCGCCCCCTATTGTCGAGGACTGAAAGATTATGGGTTCGACTCACATTGACCAAATTTTTTTGTTTGCTTTCTGATCATGCGTATGCTTTTACGTCATTTCCGTGACAAAAATACGTAACTGAAGTCTTGGCGGACACTGGCATAAAACAGTTTGGCGTTAATGTCCGGCCAAGAATATTAGCGCTTACTTGAACAGTGGCACTCTCCCTATATACTGATTATATTGACAAAAAGTGCTCCCAGAAAAACTGAAAAAAAATTGTTGCGTGCCGGAGCAAATAACTGCCGCGAGTGTCTATTGAGGTTTTTCTAGGCATCACTCATTATGATAGGACTGCATTTTCATGACGGGCGTGTGAAATATATAAAAGGAAAACGCGAGTTAGGAGTGAAAAAATCAAGCATTGACCTAACGTTAAACAAACACACAGATTCACAAACTTGATAAAGATCGCCGTAGGACGTCTTTCCTGATCTGCTTTGGCGGCCCTCTATTAAATTGTGTGTTTTTGACAAAACAAAAACAGTGCTACAGGGTCCTTGCATGTGTTTTTTTAACGATTGGTGAGCGTTTGATTTTTCCTCCATGAACGTTGCCAGCTTAGCGAGTTCCCTCGTAACCCTGCATATCAAGGAAGACGGTGCAATTATTCAGTGCCATTTATTGTCAGATACCGAAGAGGATGGTGCAATCAGCCGCAATCAATTGCACGAGGCAAGGACATGTATGCTACATTAAAATAACTATGTTGCCTTTTCACTCACCTATTGTACAAAAATATCCAGATGCCATATGCTGTCTTCCAAGTTATTGCATAGAGAAAAAAGGTAACAACCTCCATGACTTCACAGCTCGGTCCCTAACAAATATGTATATAAGGTGGGACTTGTGAATGTTGGGGCCAGATTATTAAAAGTAAAGCGTTAAAGCGCTCTCTTCCTGTATATTACAGTTTTTGGCGTTGGTGTCGTAAGCTGCGAGTGAAAAAGCAGAATTTCTCATGCTCGAAAACTTCAGGTAGGCTCAAAGGATGTAAAAGAAATCATCTACTATTCCTTTGAATTCTAACCCAGGCACTTTTTCAGTAACTAAAGTACGTTTGAAATAGTGGCGGAGACAAAATGAGAAAAGGCAAGAAATGCAGGGAAATCAAAGCTGCACAGTCCCAACGACCCGCAGTCATTTTGTGATTGTATAAACGTTTCATCTTCAACAAGAAAAAGCAAGGTGAAAAAAGTATTGTGAAAATGAAATTCTCTAAAGGTGCCGTGTAGCTCGAGGAGTCCTGTTAACACGGCTCAACGCCTGCGTGCCCTAGAGGTCTACTCGTCACAAAGCACTCAAGGATTATTATTCATCAGAACGAGCAGCGTCAATGAAGTGTGCAACTCTAAAGAATCGTGCCATTAAGAGAACTTTCTGGGTAAACAAACGACGGGCCATTGCCAGTCGCGAGCTTTTTTGGGGAGCCCATACGTTGGAAAGAGCTTTCGCATTTGCTCGATCAATGTGACCCTTTGAATTTTGCGCATGCAGTGCACTTCCAGCCATTTGGTGAACTCATTGACCACCGCTTGCAACATCTGTTCTTCCACAGGGCCAACAATGTCCGCATGTATGGTGTACCAAGGTGCGGTGTGCGCGCTCCCCCTGATGCGCGGGTGCTTTGCCTGGTGCCTTTTGCTGCAGGTGACATGTCACACAGTTTCTTGCCACTTCTTCAATTTCTCTGTCAACACCTAGCCCTTAAAAGTAACTTATGGCACATGCTTTCATTGCGGTGATTCTTTTGTGGTTCTCGTGGGCCAGGCCCAATACACTTTTTCTCGCTTTGAGGGCAATCACCACTCTGCAGCGCCCCTGCCGCGGTAGTCTAGTGGCTAAGGTAATCGGCTGCTGACCCGCAGGTCGCTGGATCGAATCCCGGCTGCGGCGGTTGCATTTCTGATGGAGGCAGAAAGGTTGTAGGCCCGTGTGCTCAGGTTTGGGTGCACGTTAAAGAACCCCAGGTGGTCGAAATTTCCGGAGCCCTCCACTACGGTGTCTCTCATAATCATATGCTGGTTTGGGACGTTAAAACCCACATAAAATTAACCACTCTGCAGCCCCTAATTAGGCAGCTCTCCTGAAAGGAGAATTCGGCCTCGAGATTCCTGTATGCTGCAAACTCCTCATTAGCTAGCTGGTGCAGTTTATCACGTCTGACCGCTTATTTCACACGAGACAATACTGGGTCTTATTGGGTAATAACATTGGTTGGTAACTGATATCTGGGGTTGAGCGTCCCGAAACCACCATATGATTATGAGAGACGCCGTAGTGAAGGGCTAAAGAAATTTTTAGCACCTGAGATTCCTTAAACTGCGCCCAAATCTGAGCACATAGGCCTACAGGATTTTCGCCACTATTTAAAATGTAGCCGCTGCAGCCGCGATTCGATCTCGTGACCTTCGGGTCAGCAGCCGAGTACCTCATTCACTACACCACTGCGGTGGGGCCATTTGCGTCACTTCAGCAAGCTTCCTTGGCGCTATTTCAATGCTTGGCGTGGAAACAAACATGAGTACATGTCCTGGCGGATGAGGCTCATCAACGTGCACTGGTAGCGGAAGCTGAGAGCGTCAGCATTTTGGTGCTTTAAGCCTGGTGTGTACACAAGTTAGTAATCATAGGTGGCTAGCTTTAGACACCAGAAAGTTATTCTGCGCGATAGTAGTGACGTCACTTGTTTGGTTTTTTTTCGCATGATACCAACAAGCAGTTGATGGTCTGTTATTACGGTTACTTGCCGGCCAGTGATGGCATACAGCATATACAATAGCCAATCTTTCTTTGTCAAGCTGGTTCTTTTTCGCGCTTCCCAATCTACGCGAAGCGAATGGTTTGGGTGCCTCTCGGTCAAGAACGTCTTCCTCAGTCAGCACTACCCCGATACCGTACGGTGATACATCTACAGACAAGATAAGAGGTTTTGTTTTATCGTAATGCACAAGCACTGTGCAAGTGCAGAACACGTTTTTGAGCTCCTTAAAGGCGGTTTCGTGTTCAGCTTTCCACTTACAGTGCGCATTTTTTTCCAGCAGTTCGTACAGCTTCGCTACGACGTATACCCCGTAGTTCAGGAAGCGGTGATAAAACGAGGTTAGCCGAAAAAAATGCTCGAAGAGATATTTTTTCTATTGGTTTGGGTGCCCAAAGTATGGACTCAATTTTGCTCTCGGTGGCGTGCATCCCATTGGCATCCATTCGGTGTCCCAAGAACACAACTGACAGAATGTCAAAGTGACAACTGTCTTTTCTTCGGCGTAGGGCTCTCTCACTTGACCTGGTTAAAACCTTCTCCAGAAGACCTTCGTGCTCACAAGCATCTTTACCGCTGGTAATGATATTATGAAGGTAGACACTCACCCCCGGAACGTCGGCCAGTGTTACCTCGTCATTCGTTGGAAGATCGCAGGTGCGGTGAATACTCCAAACGGAAGCCGATTCACTCTAAACGGTCTCATGGTCATGTTCACTGTAAGGAGCGTCGCTGTTTTGTCATCGACATTCAGCTGCTAATAGGCTTGTACAAATCTAATGTCGAGAAAAGTGTTCCGCTGTGCACGTTAGCGAACACCTCTGCAGTAGTTAAAAAAGGGTATGACGCCTTCTTCACCACTGCTTTAACAGTGCTGCTGTAGTCACCACACACACGCAATATTCAATCACTTTTCCAAATGAGAACCAGTGGTGTCGTCCAGTTGGAATGCTGTATCCGTGAAAGGATGTCCTGGTGTTGCAGACAATAAAGTTCGTCTTCTATAGGCCCTTGTATGGCAAAAGGCACAGGACGAGCCTTGTAAAAACTGGGGCTGGCGTCCTTTTCGAATTCCAGATGAATCAAGGGGCATATGTACCCATCAATATCCTCTTTGAACACGTAGTGGTGCCGCGAGATGGCTTCCTTGATCTCATCGGTTGGACTCTCCTCATCGGTTGGACACCTGGTTGATTCCGTGAACCTAGATACGGATAGGGGCAAGCCAGTCTCGTCCTAAGAGGTTGCATCCAGCTCCTTTCATTACCGGTAACGGTAGCACGCAGTTGTCTGGCTTGAGCTCCACTCGGACGTTGGTGGTTCCCAGGACACGCAGTTCTCTAGAACAAGTGCGCAAGTCTAGTGGCTACCGTGAAAGTTGAGGGGTGTTCCATGGCCACGCTTTGTGGTATGTCTCCTCGCTTATCGGGAAGCGAGCAGCACCAGTGTCCACTTCGAATTGAGGAATTTCCGCTCCATTTATACGTCTACGAGGAACTTGGGGTAGTGTGTGTGCCCACTTAATGCATGGAGCTCGTAAGACTTATCGCTAAATCCAGTATCATCATACGCAGATAGTGGGTTCACACGGTGCGTCTGTTTCTTCGTGATAGCGCGTGCTTTCTTTTCCTTCTTGCATGCAATGCAGGCACATCTTATATGGCCTATACTTTCGAGCAAAAATTGCACTCCGCAGTTTTGAACTTGCTTGTTGAAGGGTCGTGCCTGCCGTCACACCGGTAGCAACGGCATTGGGAGGACGGTTTCTCGTCTTTTTTCTTATTCTGAGTGGCTTTGTTGAGTTTTCCTGAGTTCGTTGCAGCTCAAGTTTTCTGCTGCTGCCTTGTTGCACTCTCCGTTGAGAGAGCTATATCCAAAACATGTTGTAAATTCAGCTCGTTTTTGGCAAAGAGGCGCTGTTGGAGATGTTCGTCGCGGATGCCATAAACGAATCTGTCTCGCTGCAAGATGTCTTGTAGGAGCATTGTTGGATTACACTGTGAAACGCACTCTTGGCTTCCCCCTGATGTCGATGTTGCAGGCGTAGCCACTGGCACACCAAAGTTGCAGTCCACTGTCAAACCCTTGAGGGTTGTGACATAGCTGCCAGTCGACTCACCGGGGTATTGGTCTTGTCGCTGGAGAACGTACCGGCCGTAAAGCTCCGATGGTGTTGGGTCAAAATGCCGGTGGAGAAGTGTCACCAATTCACTGAAGCTGACCTCTCCAGGGGTTTGTGGCGCAACCAGCGCGCACGCTGTTCCGAATGTTTCTGCGCCTCATAGCGTGTGGAGGAGGGCCCGTTTCTTCTTTTCGTTGCTGGCATTACTCGCCACAAAGTAGAAGTTGACGCGCTGTAACCATGACGCCCAGGACTTTCCTGAAAAGGGCTCTATGGCACCGTACACTCGTCCTGTAGCCATATTGCACATAAACTCGAAGCGGCGCACGCTTGCCAATCTCTTCCTTGTCCCCAGTGTTACGCTGCGGGGTTTTGTCGTGTTGCGATGGGAGAACCACACCGCTCGGCTGCTGGGTATGAACTGCTTTATTTTTGCAAAACGGTGCCTAATCGCGGAATGCGCGATCCATGCGCTCCATCCCTCTTGAAAGGAAACCGTAACTAATATACCTTTCACTCCGGCCGCCCGGTGGAGTGACCTGAAGCCGGTGATTGCGACCCCACGAGTGGCGGTACACGCATTTGCTGGGAACGGAAGTGTTTGATGACGTATGCGACGGGATTCTGACATTATTCATGCCATGACCAACGTGTCGTTTTCGTAAAGCCATCTTTCCCTCTCATACTAATTCTGGTTCACCCCACGTTAAGATGGTGATCGCGAGTGCACGCTCTTACAGGCGGCTAAAAAGATAGATAGATAGATAAATAAATAAATAGATAGATAGATAGATAGATAGATAGATAGATAGATACCAATAGTGCGTGCAGTACGAGAAGAAATGCTTCGCATATAAAAGCAACACATGTATTTGCGAGTTCCAGTCGATGCAATATTCTGAAATGTAGCACAGACAGCGTGGTAAACATATGATTCCTGATTTCAATGAATGCAAAACTTTCGTGACATGAAGTGCTTTAGCTTCTTTTTTCACTTCCAACTGCGTTTTAAACATGTATTCAGTGATAGCCTACTCTGCAAGATGAAGCCCATTGGAACAATTTTCCCCCGAGTCCCAGCGACTATACAAAGATTGTTGAATTCTTTATTCTTCTTTATTCAAAAAAGACCTTACAGGCCCCAGAACAGGGCATTAGGTAAGGGGGGGAGGAATCGGAATGGTACAGACAGGTAATGAACAGTTTACAGGCAGGATCAGTGCAAGAACAACAAAAAACTATATATATATATAAATAAAATCACAGTTTAGGCTATACAGGGCGGAGTAAATTTGAGGGAATACAGCACTTGTTGATATGAACATGGCGACAGAGGGATACATTTTAAAACTAAAAGACAAGGGGAATATAAATCACCGTTACGCAATGCACTCAGAATACAGAAACAGGGTCACATGGTGAACAGAGTGAGTAGCTGACGGCGAAATGTATCGGGATTAGATATGGAGGCTATGCAATCAGGGAGGTCATTCCAAAGACGAACGGCCCGAGGCAGTTAATATAAAGCATGGATCAAGATTATATTTAAGGACCAGGAACACGCTTATACTACCATGCTTGAAAATACTGGTTTGATATCTCAAGATTATGATAATTTAGTGGAAATTCAGGTAAAAAGAAAGTAGCCAACGACTTGTCAAGTAGCGAACCTGTTTTTTTTCTACTGCTGGCATAAAAAGTATGTAACCAAACCTTGCAATCCTGAGTAAAGAACATCTCCCTGTCTTCTTTATCCATACAAAAGTACTACTATGATTGTGTCATGTCTTGTACTCAGTGCTCTAGTGTCAGATGTGAGCAGAGTGCATCAGCATGAATTAAGTACAGACATAGAGATAGCACATATGTAGAGCGCTGCATAAGAAGTGAACAGGGTGTGTAACATTAATGAGTAATAGCATAGCGCTTCACTCGAGTGTTGTATTCAGGGTACTTACTCAAGTAAATTTAAATTTGTGCTACCTACAACTTTATATTTTAAAGGAACACAGAAGAAAATGATAATTTTTCTGTAGTGAAGTACAATTTCAAAATACCAAAAACTTCACTCTCACCCTAACACAACGCTTTGTAAGTGACATAAAGCTAGAAAAGAAAATGCGGGTGCTGGCGCCAGCATTGGGCTCCCGCACTAAACACCATGGCGTAATAGAATTTGAAGGCGCTAGTGGGTCCGATGTAGTTTTTAATCGAGTAAAATGAAGTGAATCGTCAGCTGCGGGTGTCATGGTTCCAGCATACAAAGGTCACAAAAATTTGATCGAGCCAAGGTTGCAATAGTGTTAGAAATACAATATGACATTTTCGACGTCACGCGCGGAAATTTCTGTGGGAAGTTCAAAGAAAATTGAATTTTCACCTTAATTCTCCCCACTATAGACGAACTGATGATATTGAAACTAAGAGCTTCATGGTTCTAGGAATTCAGTTTATCAATCTAAACCAAGTAACGTTGCTCTTTAGTGTCCTTTCAGTCCAAAAAGCCGTGTTAGCATCATCAAACAGGAAGAAGTCAAAGAGGTCAAACGGGGCAGTGCATCGCTCAACTTTTTTGCCATTTGTATTGCTGCACGAGAACTTCTCACTACTTGAACTCCTGTGAACTGTGCAAAGTTGCTCCTGGCACCCCTTCACAATGTGCGTCATCTCTTGCGAGTTCATTATTCAACGTCTCATCCATCGTTAGGGTCTGCGAGGCTAGGCATCGCACCCAGGCTAGCGCAGCGGCCACAGTGATGCGGCAGTGTGTTGCATTCTGCAGTAATGAATCGGCCCACCTGTTCCAAAGTATTTCTTCTTGTTACAACAATGCACCCGAGCAGGTGAATCCAGTAACGAGTCATGGTCGTCACGAAGTGAAGCTTAGTGCTGACAACATGGAAGTGAGATCGTCAATCGCGCAACCATCGTCTGCCAAGAGACCCAACGATGGTATCAGTTGCGCATCTCCGGCTCCTGAGACGGCGTCTGCAGTGGCGTTTGATGCGGCGTTTTCAAATGGCTGCCTCAAACGCACACCAATCCATCACCCCAGAAGAAACCTAACTTCTTAAAGAGATCTTACAGGTCGTCATCAAGTCTCGTCCTGGATATGGCATGTGAACTTTACCCAACTGCGTCATTCAAGCAGCTCTTAAAACCAGCCTTAAGACCTCCAGCTTTCAAGGTTTTGCCCCACAAAAATGTACCAATACGATCTTTGTATGGGTTCCTGCTGTGTCCCTTGTGGAGATGCTTAAGGGACCTGTATCAGATACAAGTAACCGAGGATTATGTCCTTCCAGTGCAAGCGTACCTCGCCAGTGGCACTGATTTAGGGCGCTATGTTGTTAGGGGCGTTGACCTTAATGAGGACCTTGAAATTCTCTTGCGGGAACTGTCCTCTTCTACCCATCAGGCCGTGCCTGCCCGTTGCATGGGCAGTAGTTGCACGTGTCTTATCACTCTTCAAGATCCTCGATTTGCTCCACAACGTATTCTATATTTGATTTACTTTTTACGCCCTCGTTCGTTCAAGCCGTCTGCTGTGTACTGCTATTCATGCTTCAAACAAAGCCACAAGAAATCTTCCTGTGCTTACTAAACACAATTAATGAATTAATGCATCAGCGTCTCTGTGCACGCAATTTGAAGCTATTAACGTTGTATTCGGGTGCTGCAATGGCGCGGTACATGGGCAAAGATGTTCACCACACGCCTTCTGAGATGAGCGATGTTGCTTGCGGAAGTAAATGTAACTGACTGAAAACAAACCCCATGGTCGCCTTTACAGCCTGGTTCCAAGTATCCCGCCTGCTTGGTACAGATAACCTAGCTGCCGCTACTGTCGTCACTTATACGGATGCCAGTGGGAGCGGCACCACAATTCATACCCACGCTTGTGTGTCCATTAACAACAGAGGCTGGCCAAACGTGGTCATATATTGCTGATCTTGCACCACAAGCGCACCTTGCTGAGCTGGCCGCCATACGTGATGGACTGGCAGCGCTGCTACTTCTTCTACAACCAGGCAGGTGCTCCCAGTTCCACATTCATACGGACTCCACGCCAGTTATTCGCAATATGCGACGAGTGTATCGCTCCACGTCACTCTCGGATACTATTGACCCTCTTGCTGCCTCCGGATCTGTGCAAATAAGTGTTGAGTGCGTTCCACGGGCCGCTTTGCCGGACCTTGTGAAAGCTTATTTGGCAACCTGCTTTCAAATAACACCATACCCGCTACCGCATTTTACTGAGGACGCTCAAGGACAGATGCTCCGGGAAAAAGAAAGCATCCGACGTGTTGACACGAGCTCTTATGTCTCAGTGTGGATCAGACCTCCTTGGTGGTTTAACCCGCTGAGAGGAGTTACGCTACGGAAGCTCCGTGTCGGGGTTGTGCTTACCCTATCCGTGACCACCCTTTGGGTGCAAAAGTACCCAGGCCCGTATGGCACATCATGCCCACTTTGTGACGCCCCAATCCAAGATGTATCTGCCTCACGCTTACTGTGGACCTGCACTAGTCTACAATTAGGTCGTCGCCATCACCTTCATGCAACAGGTCTCAGGCCTGTCCGACCACCCGATTTTGAGCACTGGCTTTGTCGACCACACCATCGTTCTCTAGTAGACTATATACATGAAAACTTGTATGTGTATTTTTGAATAAAAAGTATTATGCCTAGGGGCAGACTTTCGGAATAAAAAAAAATGACGCACGTGGGCGTCTTCCGTGGGCGTCCATATGTGTGGTGCAAAAAGTTATCACGATGTAACACATGTCAAATTTGTGGCACTTTATTACCTTATCAAGACGTCACAGTGACGTCACATCACATGACAGTGTCACATGGCTCATTGTTGAAACACCGTAAGATGCAGAATTCTTTAGTAGGGTGGCTGGGCAGGAACAGTAATCGACTGAGAAGATAACTATCGCTCTCTAATCGTTACAGACGAGCGCTTAAGGAAGCTTGTGAGTTTTACCGAATCCTAACAAAACGGTGAAGCGGTGCCTGAAAATTTATTCTAAAAAGTACACGAGAACAAAGCACTGTTGACTTAAAGTACAAAATCAGTATATTTTTCTTAGACAAGTGCGTATTTTAGCGTACCTGCCCATGTGGTGAGTCGTAGGTAAAAGCTATTGAAAGATAAAAATAATATGCGGAAGGTATACACAATGTCACAGGAATAAAAAGAAGACGGGAAAGCCCACATTTTGAACTGCCATATAATGAACTGCGCGTCATGTTTAGTTATACAATATAAACATGCTTGCGTAAGCGTAACGCACTAGGGCGTAATCACAATATATAGAATGATATAGAGAACGCTTCTGTCTCTTTATAGGCCAACGAATTGTCACTTGACGCAAAATGTTCAACTCCTAATAATTTTGAACGCACATGAAAGTGTGCACATCACAAGGTATTTTAACGCTTTAGCACAACTTCATGTGCTCCTGCACGTGTTTGCGATTGTGCATCTTTGGGGCGCACATCTGAATGAAAATACCCCATATTCAAAAATTGCATGTCATAGATATGTCACTGCGCATATATTCAAATAAGAGAAGCAATAAATCACTTCTCAGATTTCGCTAGTCTGCGAATGTTTTAGGATGTCATTGTGCATAATTTTAGCACACAGTTTTAGTGCTTTCAAGTTTGAACAAGGGTTAATTTATATTAACAATTCATTCCTCTTCTCACACTCTCGGTACATTGTGTGAGTGACATTTTCTTGGTTGAAATAGAGCCCCTTTGTGCTGTGCGGATCGGGGACAAAGTACAATGAGGGATAACGGGTGCTATTTACTGCGGTACACCCCTTGTAGCCTTTTCGTATGTAAGGCATGTGATTCCGATTGTGAAAAGCACGTCGCTGAGAGTGTGCGGCGAGAGCTATCTGTAAAGCTTGACGTGCGCTTTGGAAAGCCGCCACCCTTCGAAGACCCAGAAGACAAGGCATTTTTGCTTCTTTTTCTTTAGCTATAGCGAACCAGTACGTTCTTCTTGGAAGCAGGCGTAACACTTTATTGCACACTCGTAAGATAACATAGACAGTGCCACCGCAGTATAACTTGATAAGGAAGGTCGGACGAAACAATACGCGGAACATTTTCCACGAATGTGAGCGCTTATTTCAAGTTCATGGCTATCGAAGCCCGGAACAAGAGTGCACTGAATAAAAGCTCAATTTCACTGAGTTATCTTTATTTTTCTGTGTTCTCTAGGTACCAATAGCAAAATGTAGCTATAAAAGCTCGTTCGGAAAGGCCACTCAATAGGATATTGCTGCTCGCAATTCTGCTGGTTCAACAAAAGGTTCAACTTCACACGGTAAGAACTCATCCATGAAGTCATCCCTAAATCAGAGTGCTGCAACAATATAATTTTGTGTCTTCAAACTGATGGTTTTAGTTCAGCTTATATAAAAGCCACCACGGTGAAAAGAAATTGTGTATTCATAAATTGAAGAGCAGAATTCAATGTGAACCTTCATTGTCCTAACCACAGATGTTCAGTTGATATTTCAGTAGTTTTAGTTGTTCACTCCTAATGAAAAAACAGCAAGAAAATGATGTGGCTTGCCCCTTAGAGGACCAATGGGGCTACCACGACCGTTATTGTTCATGAAGACTAAGGGCGTCTGGTCTAGCATCTTCTCCCCGTGGAATTGCTCCTACAAGTAACCATTTGCTCAACAGATCACATTCATAGACAAACATTTACTACATATACACCTTACCGAGAAACTGTTCGTCCCCGCAGTATCAGCTTGCCAGACGAATGGTCGTTTCACTTAGGTACTGGCTGCTGCTGATTTTTTATCCCCAGTTTTGATAATGGTTAAATATCTATGGATATTACTGTGCAGTTACTCCCCGGAAGTTTTAATACTTTTCTTGTGGTGAGCGAAATAAATAGATGTGAAAAAAAACAATTAAAATAAATAGTTATTCAGGCCCGCTCCACTCCTTTCGCAGTAAATGCCAAAAGAAAACGCAATGTTACACACTGTAATGTTTTTTTCCTATGCATAGGAAGCTTCTGCTTTTCTTCAGTATAGTCACTGACGAATGTTCAGTTCAGGTTCTGCCGTATTGTGATAATCACATAGTCATTCTTGTGAAGCTGCGCCTGCGAAAGCCATAAATGAGTGGAATTGCAACCGTCAGAGCACACAACAAGCCTGTGCGATGTATACAATGGCTGTGAACTGCAGAACACAAAACAAAAAAGTATTGCAAGTAGTTGGTCACAGCTGACAGTGAGGATGAGAATGCAGGCACATGGCGAAGACGTGCGAAGTGAAAACGAACCACACGTTTAAAAAGGGGCACACAAATAACTTCATTGTGACGCTATACGTAATCAAAGGCGCATTTCTTGCGACAAGGTGAAACAGATCATGTGCAGCAGCACAGCAGCAGCAGCAGTAGCAGCAGCCGCCGCCATGCCAAGAGTCTTCCAACGTGTCGGCGAGTTTTCTGCGAGTGGTCTCACACGGTTCGAGCAAGCTAGTCAGCCCCCTCTGCCGTCAGTGAGATGGCGAAATGCGAGCGAGCGGCACTAGAGCAAGCTAAAGTGAGGACGCCAGCATGAACTTCGGTAAACTGCCTGCGAGCGGGTGAAGCAGAATTCGAGCGCAGTGACAACCATTTACCGTAGAGTTGCGAAACACAGATCAAGTATACCTAAAGCAAAGCCGTACTCAGAAAATGTTTTGGGAAGGGGGGGGGGGGGCACATCTACATTTTTTGGGAGAGGGCACCCCTCTCCAAGATGGTAACTTCAGCTCTCTATCCCGTTGAGAAAAAATATTGAGGCAGAGGGGGGAGAGGAGGGCACAGCCCTTATGTGCCTCCACCTGGCTAGTCCTCACCAAAAGCCCCCGCCAGCTCATGCGCTGGGTCCCAACCATGCAAATTGCATTCACGCTCATTGCCGTCAAAACACCAAGCTCGATTTTTGTACTGCGTAGCCGTGAGGCCTCCGCCAAATATTCCCAGCTCGCGACTGATCAACGCAGCGAACCCTCCATGAGCGAGCGTCAGGAAAGCTGACAGCAATGACGACGAATTCACAGGAGATCGCAAAGCACTCTTGAGCTAACGCCCAAATCGGGAAGGGGGGGGGAATTTCAGACACGTGATTTATGATAGAATTGAGTGCATTGCCACCCGTTAAATGTACGGTAAAATATTGAGTGATCGATGACTTGTGGGATAATTCTGAGACGGTTTCAATGCAAGGTCAAATTGAAATCGTGGATTTGATAGACTAATCTTCTTTTCGCCCCGCCGCAGTGGTCTAGTGGATAAGGTACTCGGCTGCTGACCCGCAGGTCGTGGGCTCGAACCCGGCTGTAGCGGCTGCATTTGCGATGGAGGCGGAAATGTTGTAGGCCCAGGTACTCAGATTTGGGTGCACGTTAAAGAACCCCAGGTGGTCGAAATTTCCGGAGCCCTCCACTACGACGTTTCTCATAATCATATGGCAGTTTTGGGATGTTAAACCCCACATATCAATCAATCAATTAGACCAATCTTTTCTTCTCGCCCACCGTTTACAGCAGCTGGCGACGCAGTGCTGTGAATACGCTAGAGGCATACTGCGTGGTATATCGCAACCAGCTCCTGACTTCACGGTTGTGGCGAAGCGTAAGATAGCACCACGGATTCATCGACCTGAAGGTGTATGTATGAGGCACCACGTTTCGAGTTTCGGAATCCTATAACTGATTGTCGAACGCTACGAAACCGCCAACACGAACTCGAGTAGGGCGAGTGACCCTCAAGTGAGGAGGGCGGTTATTTCCCGTTGCAACGTGCACAGAATATTCCTCTGCGCATGATCTGTATCTCTTGCGTGCTTGTTACTTCTGTAGACTAGCTGGTCCGTACGCAGCAAGAGTCCCTGTGTAGTTTCTCCGCCAAGAGTCAATATTTTCATCGCGAGTAAATTTTGGACTGTGCAACTCCTCTTACGGTTAATAATTCCTTAGAGTTTTGTGTAGCTCGTTGCAGTAGGTGATTGCCAATCTGGCAACGTATAATAATGTAGTTCTTCTACTGCCCACTTTCAAATAAGACGTGGTAATGATTGGAAACTACGCGTTGTGTTACGCCTATGGTTACTGTCAGGCTCTCCAAAAGTGTGAGCTTCTTCACCAGCCACACAACTCTGGAGAACTTACTGAATTGGCCTGTGGCATTGCAAACGGTGAATACATGAAAAATATTATCCTTTCAAGCTTGTAATTTTCTTGTTTGTTTCGCTTACGTTGTAACAGTCATTGAAGCTCTCGTATATGCCAAAAAGTGCGTACGTTAGATTTACTTGTTTTGCTAGAGAGTCAGAGAATCGCTGTCCAAAGAGAAGGGGGACTTAAGAAGTTAGCGACCAGCCAAGGCGCATGCGCAGATTTCAAGCCAATCTTTGGTTCTTGCGTTCGTGTTGACCCAAGGCCTCCCAAAAATGGCGCCCACGTCTTCCCACTGGGAGAAGTCGTGCATGAAGAATAGAACTGAACTGATACCACCACTGAGCCATCCCAAAGGTAACAAGAAGTGGAATGTGACCTTAAGTTCAGATAGAGCACTATGAACTTTACGTGCAAAGTATGCAGTAGGATAAGGCATACACAATGTGGATGATAGAATACAATTTTCTAAAACGAAAGTCAAAAAATAACATTCGTATGTTACCATTCTTGTGAGTTAAGCTAAGCGAATGAGCCGATTACGCTTCGTGTGGCTGCGGTAAAATCACATATAGAACGAATGCAACTGACACGCATGTGGCATTTTTGCACGCAGAAAGAGCTCAGCGAAACTGAAGAAAAACACAACAGTTATGCGTGATCACTTACATAAATGTTTTGAATAATCTGAAACCCTTGTGGCGGCAAATAACAAACAGAACAGCCCTTTCTAGCCCTGGGCAATTCGATGTGAGCTACACTGACACAAGTACATTGCATGTAACTTGATCGCGTTTAGGTGAACTTACATTCAAGCCACATTTGAATGACCATGTTAATTTTCAAGTTTTGTCCTACCCCCTCTTTGCTGAAATGGCTTGCCATGGCGTTTTCTTCTTAATAAGCGCTTGCAGCTGCTTTTTTAGGAAGAAATTGACTAATGGGTTATTGCTTTCATACTAACTTTAAAACAGGCACCATGAAGCGGACAAGCATTGTTCTTTTTCTGCTCATCTCCTGCTTAATGTTCGGTAAGTATCGTTTGTTATAGTAGTACAGTTTGAAGTATAAAATAGAGTATTGCAAGGATCGCTCTTTTCGGACAAGCATCGTTCTTTTTCTGCTCATCTCCTGCTTAATGTTCGGTAAGTATCGTTTGTTATAATAGTACAGTATGAAGTATAAAATAGAGTATTGCAAGGATGAATCGGAGGATGCTACGAGAAAAAGACCTTGAGTGATATAAGTACGACGCTATTTTGGGTGCACAAAATCACAGTGACAACCACGGTTAAATCTCTAGATTTAGTATTATAGGTATTTCCCTAAATATATTCTATTCCAAAGCAGATACGCAAGACAATAGCGCAAATGTTCCCAAGGACGTAGAATTCTCGCAAAACGTTCACTCTTTTAGAGGCATTCTTCAGTGTTCACTGTTGGCAATAGAATCGAGCGGCAATAATTTATATGATAGAAGTCCACATCAACGCCGCAACCTAGCATGAAGTAAAATACAAATACGGGAAAGAGACTAAACATATATCATGCACACGGCCCAATATATCGCCATCATAACATATTAGGTGATACTTGCTAGGGTATAGTAAATTAGCAAGGTAAATATTTTCACCCTGGTACACCATAACCATAAGAGACTTCACAGTCAAAGTTTGAATTGTACAAAAAGAGGGCGAAATATTTATCAGAGACCAATATTAGAAGTAGTATATTAGATGTGCTACTAGAATTTGTAAAATTATGAACTTCTGTGCGCGTCCTACCCCGAACAAGACAGTGTGTGCAGTAATGTGCACATCACCCCTAATGTTGCCTACATCTCCCTATTTTTTCTCTCTTATTCCAGTGAGGAGTAGCAGGCTATAAACCCTCTTTCCACGCTGACCTCTGCTCCTTCTCATCGAATATGTTCTTATGCTTTTTTGTGGTCTCTTTAAAATAAACGCCACGTTTTTACAGCAGATGAAGACCAGCTTGACAAGAAAGTGACAGATCAAAAAGACTAAACGCAAAATATAATGTACAATCCTCAGTATGCTGACACATTACATTTTTAAGTAAGTTTTTTGTAATGGTATTTAGAGCAGCCACGTGTTGGTGAGATGTGAAAATAGCGCAAACAACGCTAACAACTGAAAACATTTGCGGCATTTGCTTATTGGGAGTGCGAAGGCAGAAGAAACCACGGAGCTGCTGGTCCTTTTCTCTTCGTTTCTCGTACACAAACTGATCACAAACTTAACAGCTTACACACAGCTTTCTACAAAACATTTAGGAAGTTGGTTTGAAACAGGATAAGAAAAGCGTCTGATTTGAACAATACTGGAAAGTAGGCCGGCTTTTATTTGGGGTGTACTCTATCATTCATCGCACTGATATTTTCAATTATTCATTAGAGGTATGTCTTGCTCACAATAAACATTTTGGGTAGCCTAAGTAGATAACCATACTTTTCTTTATGTTTGCGCTGATCACCAGCAATGAACATTTCATCATCGCAAAAGTAGTGTGACGTGTGTGACCTAAGTTCCATGTATACTTTGGAAATGCATTTTTTCCGATCGAATCATAGCGTGAAGAAACGTTGGCTCAGAATTTTGTATGTTTTGATGTTTTTAAGTGTCATTTGCAGATTTCTTTAGGGAGGTGTTTTATCTTTAGAATGATTCACTCATTGTTATGGTGTCTCACCTAGCGACTTCTTAAGGTTTCTTTCGTTATCAATTGCATTAGGTTATTGAGCGCCTAGGTAAAAACAGCAAAGCTCTAAAGTGTGACGTTTAGATTCAGGAGTGTAGAAAATAAAGAGAAATAAACAAAAAGAATGTTCTTTCAAAGTCTCGTCTTACAAGTTGCCGGAGAAAGACGAGACGCTGGACGTCGTTGTCGACAAACAAGCAGAACGTCTTGGTGCTGAAGCCATTCAAGTTGGCCAAATACTGCGCGCCATATCACATGGTCTTCGGAACCCTGCAAGAACTTTGGATGGAGCGGAAAACCAGGTGACTATTTTATAAGTGGCAACTTTCGAGAAAACTCAAATCACATATTCATAATAGTGACCATATCTAGCATTTAAAAATTGTAATAAGCAGGTATATCTCGGCAACAAAAAGAAGGTCGGACGAAAAGAATGCAAGATAAGACCGCAGAAGTTTTCCTGAGTAGTTTATCATGAAATGTGTATTTGAGCAACGTTGTCAAAGGGAATTACTTAATTGCACTACTGATTGATTGATATGTGAGGTCTAACACCCCAAAACCACCATATGAATATGAGAGACGCCTTAGTGGAGGGCTACGGAAATTTTGACCAAGTGAGGTTCCTTAACCTGCAACCAAATCTGAGCACACGTTTCTACGATTGCTCTTATATCTGAAATGCAGCCGCCGCAGCTAAGATTCGATCCCGCGACATGCGAGTCAGCAACTGAGTGCCTTAGCCACTAGACCACCGTGGCGGGACTAATTTGCACTACTGCTCAACAGATCAGAGCCACCTGCCTCCTCTTACATGCAGGTTGATTAATCTGGTTGGTACGTTACTCAATTGAACAAGCACAACAGTGTCCTTTCCTCCGCGTGCTTCACAGAAGGTCGATTCCCAGATACCTGGGATCTGCTGCATTTTTTATTGAGTGACACAGCATGAAATGAAACTACTATATGTACAAATATTGCACGTATAGACGTAAGTTGAAGAATGGCAGATGTTTATGTAACTAGTTCTTTCACTTGAGCAACCATGCCAACTGGAACATGCGTATTGGCAACACCAGAAGCTGATACGAAGTGTTGATGCTCGCGAGGATGCTGGCCCTTGGCACTGCTACAAAAATCTACTTCAGGGCATGGCAACAACTCGCAGTGGACGTTGACACTACGTGACGGCTGTATCAAAGCAAAACATATTTAATATTCACAAAACTGGGTAGGCAGCACTGCAACCAATATTGACGTTTCGCGAAGATTACCGTCTATTTGAAAAGTACTTCCGAGACCTGTATAGCTCAGTGGTAAAATGCTTCATTGCCACGCACAATGCTTGGGTTCGATTCCAGCTGGGACACTTACATTTATTCTTTGTATTCATCGGGTTGACCCTACCAATGTCGGGTATTTCTTATTCTCGCCCGTTAAAATTGCTTATGTGTGTTCTCGTCGTACCTGACTAGATACTAAGTGTCAATCACCTGTGGCACATACCCGCATACCAGCGGCACATACCTCCTCATGTGTATGTGATACCGTCTGGCGGGAAGTGTTTGATGACGTACGCGACGAGATTGTCACATAATTCATGTCTTGACCAGCGCATGATATTTGGCAAGCCATCTTACCTTCCCATGCTAATTTTGGTTCACGCCAATTTAGGGGGGTGATCGCGAGAGCACCGACACGTAAGCAGCTAGATTGATAGATAGATAAATAGATAGATACGCTAAAAGTCGCCGAAGTTCGCCAAGAAATGTTTCGCATTTAAAATTGTTCACCATTTAGTGCCTTTCGCAAGCTTGCTTTAAGAGAAAGTGAAATTCGCAAAGCACGAGCATTTTGCTTTATACACGAGATAATCAGCTGCATTTAAATAAAGGATAGGAATTGTGAACCAACAAGATTTTTCATGCTTTATTTCTTCTTATACGCTCCATGCGTACTAGTATAAAATGTTCTTTCCTCACCAGCGCCTGGCAAATATGTTGTAAGTTCATCGTGATACTAGTCACATCTGATGAGCGAGAATAAAAGATTTTCGTAAAAAATGGGTGGCTGCAAATTTAGGCACATTATATTATCATGATGCTACAAAACAATAAACTCCTGATTGCACTAGCTATGCACAAGATCCGGTACTTTTGCAAAAGCCTTCACTCATAATTTGTTCGCTTATGTTTATTTGGCTGTTAATATGTTGCGTTTTTGAGCTGTGTAAAAGCCAATGCAATTTATTGAAGACTTGAATAGTCAATACGTTATTCACTTATGGTTGAAACTGCATTTCCATCTCAGTGACATGAGGCGCTGTCCGCTGCAGCCAAGAGATGAACTTGACTTATGCACTCTTACCACAAAATAACTGAGCAGTAGTTCTTCAGCAGCTCCAGTCTTTTTTAAGGCTAATAACATTAAGTTTTTTTTTATTTTCTCTAAATACATTTCATTTTGTTCGCTCAACAAATCTAGTAGAAGTGCAGCACACCTTGATATACAAAGAAATAAGACAAAATTTTTCGTAGGCATCCCTACTACCAAGAAAAACAGCGGAATGATGATTTATTATAAGAAATTACGACTGCATGTACTGTGTTAACTTTAACCACTTCTAAAAACAAACCAGGGCTCTTTTCAATAACACCCGTTTAAAGTAACTGTTATTTTTTCGTAACTAACTATAACGTAACTGTTACTTTTTTCATGTAAATGTAGGTGTTTTCAGAGTATATGCCAAGGCGTGTACATTTTTTTATTATATTCATTAGCACTGTATTAGCAAATGCAACTATACTTTTTTGTTAACCGGAGCGTCGCGCATATCGATTCTCTAGCGCGACGAACACGTATCCATTGAGCCAATATGTTGGTAGCCGGCGTGTTTAGTTTTAGGTGCACGTGCAGTTAGAGGTGCACGATATAAACTTCCGGAACACTCCACTGCGGCATCCCTTGAGATAATATAGTCTTGTTGAGGCGTAAGCCCTCGCAAACCTATTACAGTGTTTAGCGTTTTTACTCCCAGATCCAATACGAGTGGGTCCGCTAAGCTGCAGCGGAGCAGCGGACGATTATCACGATTTAATTAATCGTCTTCCGTTCGGGAGTGGAAAATTCACAGACAGAGCGCCCTCTGGCCCAGTTCAGCCTCATAAATATAATTGTAGACCACTTTACAAAGTAAAACAACTATGCATAACTCAATTGTTCGCGATTTAGTCAAACTTTCTTATCCACTGCGTTACTAGTCCATTTCATCGAAGGAAAATAAAGTGTCGACTTGAACTAGCCACGCGATAGTCGGTGACGCTGCATCCCAGAGCGCAAGAGAGGACGCGCGCTGCGTCACCTTCCCCTTGCGAAAATTTGGGGGACCCTTAAGCTTCGTCTTTAGGAGTTGAACATGATAGCGAAATCGATCCCCTAGTGCACCCTTCACACACAGACACACAAACACACACACACACACGCACACACACACACACAAACACACAAACACACACACACACACGTACACACACACACGCAAGCACGCGCGCACGCACACACACACAGAGTAGATTGTACCAGCACGCACGCCTGATTGGTACATACAAGTTTTCGATCTAAAGCAAGTGTCTCATGGCCTCCAAGATACACGCCGTGCGTATGCCATTTCGGAGGCCGTAAAGAGCCTGACGATGTCCCAAAGATGGCAGCACTACTACTATCGTTTCCTGCTTGCTTGATCAACGCCTCTGGAAAGGCATGATATTTTTTCAGCTGCATGGACATATTTGTTCATTTTTAAAGTTGTTTGAAAGTTCCTGTGTGTTTTTAACGGTGATGGCTGCACTACTCTGGCATTTTTCTACGTAGTTTGAGGCCTTCTAAATGCGCCTAAAATCACCAAATCGGCTCGCTTTCGTCGAGACATCTGTCGAACAAAATGCGTTAAAGGGGCTCCGAAACAATTTTTTAAGTAACAATTGAATGAATTCACTTGAAGAGCTTGTTGCCTCACGAATTAACCACGCAAAATTTTAAAAAATTTGTCCAGTGTGAGTGGAGTAGCAAAGGTTTGTCGTAGCTGCCATTGCAATCTTGCTTGTCGCTTCCCGACGAAAGTGCTAGAAGCTAAGCAGTGAGGGGCGGCAGGGGGGCAAAAAAACTACCTCACACGTAGCTTGTGACCTTTAGCACTTCTTTCTTTTTTTAAATGCGAAGCATTTTTTAGCAAACTTTGGCAACTTTGAGCATATCTATCTAGAGTTGCATACTGCTCCGTCACTAAACTGCGTTAGAACGGCAAACGGTCACGACAACGTATCGTACAGTGTTCTGAAAAATCTAGGACCCAACGGCATGCCAGTTTTTCTACGGATACATAACGACATCGGGGACGAAGGCGTACGTTCCAATGTTTTAGAAGGTCGGGAGAATCGCCCCACTGCCGAAGCCCGGTAAATCACCGCTTTCGCTTGACTCATTCCGACCAGTCAGCCTCACCAGCTGTGTATCAAAAGTCATGGAAAAACTATTTTATAGAAGATTACAGTGGTGGATTGAAGCTAACAACTCTCTTCCAGAACAGATGGTTGGCTTCGCATGACCACGATACCCCATGGACTGCTTCTTTGATCTCGTTACATTTGTACAACATGAGAGGAGCTGTGGAATAATGGCTGATGCGTCGTTGATATATATTAAAAAGGCGCTCGACACTGCGAGCCATGTTTCTGTGCGGTACAGGCTTACCTCACTAGGGTTTCATCGGCGTATCCCTCAATGGATGGGCGACTTCCTGCGTAACGGACAAATATACATTTCAACCAATAAAGAAGACAGCTATCTCTTCAACATGAGCAGAGGTGTGTCCCAAGAAAGCGTTCTAAGTCCGCTTCTTTTCAATGCTGCAATAGTAGGTCTTCCAGAAGTGCTGCCTGAAGCCTTGAACATATGTATGCAGACAACATACGCATATGAACGCCCCACAAATCACTGTAAGTGATCCACCATCGGCTTCAAAAAGGACAATATGAAATATGTGATTACCTCATAAAGTGAGGCATGCAAATTTCTCACGCCAAGTTGGTAGTTCTGCCGTTCACGAGAAGGGTACACGTTAAAGAACCCCAGTTGGTCGAAATTTCTGGAGCCCTTTACTATGGCGTCTCTCATTGACATTAGTGGTTTTGGGATGTTAAACACCACATATCAATGAATCAATCACTCAATCAACCGTTCACGAGAAAGAGAGTGAAAAACTTGAAGCTTTTCGCGGAAGGCCAGAGAATTGAAATCGCACGAAAGCATCGCTTCCTTGGTGTTACCTTATATAGACAACTCAGATGGAGTCAGCATAGTGCTGATCTATAGAGTCAAGTGATTGACACCATTAATGTTATACGTCGCATCGCGGGAACAAAGTGGGGCGGTACATCAGCGTCTTTACTCTACGTTCATTGTGCACTAATTCGACGGAAAATTGCCTACTCTGCGCCAGTTCTCCACATCTGTCACACGTCTCTACACCAACTTCAGCTGCTACAAGCACGAAGCTTACGCATATGTCTAGCGGTTCCACAGGCATATCCAAATCTCTGACACCGACTTAAGCAAGAGAACCTAACTTTATTGTAATTAGAAATGTAATTAGTATAATATGTGTTGTATAATTAGTCATGTTCAATATGCGATACTGATACTAATATTAGTAGTAATAGTAATGTATTATGTAATTTGTATTATGTAATATGTAATTTGTAATACATAAGTAATATGTTTGTAATATAGTAATTAGAAACCCATTCAACTGGTCATGCAGCACCCTTCACATCCGCTCACATCCAACATCGTGAGCCGTGCCAGAGTGTAAATACACCATTTGTGTCATTAGTACAATTCCCGGCTTCCTGTGCCGACACATGGGCCACTGGACCGAAACTACTCGCCATGAATGCTTGAGCTATCAACTATTGAAACATCAACAGGACTTTGCAGCAACGTGAAGTGGCAATCGTTGCCGCACAACAGTTGGCATCACATCATCTGTTTGACAGAAACCAAGGATACAGTCACGAGTACACTGACGGCTCCATCACCAAAGAGACAGCGTCTTCAGCATTTATAATCCGAAAATCAAGAGGAATATGCATGTCGGTTGGGCCACCACTCCTGTTTAACAATGTCGGAGCTCGCAGTGATTTGCTAGCCATAAGCTTTATGAAACTCTCAACGACACCAAGAAAATGGATAGTAATTACAGACTCTCTAACAGCACTCGCATCTGTGGAAAATACCACTTCAAGACACATTGATGTGCACATAGTATACGCTATACTAAAGAACTTTCAGAAGCTACGAAGTCGAATCATTGAGAGGCATTGCAGTGGTGTTTCCAGTCACTACGAATTAAGGGTAATGAAATGGCGGATGGATTGGGCAAAACCGCTCATAATATTCTACGCAAACGTGCCTCAATTCGGTAATCTCAATATAATGTAAATAGAATTTTAAGAACAACAAAACCGTGAATTATGCCTGTCTATCTAGTTAACAGACAAAAAGAAAGGAATTGATTCTATATTCCGTTGATCCTAATCATTAATACGAATTAGACCGTGACCTCCCAAGACTCTTCGACACACTCATGCATCGCCTACGACCCGGAATTGCTGACAAAAAGCATTTCCTACTTCGTATTCAGCGTGCGACATGACCAGCATGTTCATGCGGCCATGACGACAAGGATATCTGTCACCTTTTGTTAAACTGTACGAAACACAAAACACAGAGAAGGCGACTAGAACAGGAACTCCATAAGTTAGATACCGAGCGGCCATTGGCGTGGAATAAAATACTAGGTTCATAACCATCTAAAACAAAAGGCAAAGCAATGAAGGTGCTGCAACACTCCTTCAAAGAAACGAAGAATTGTAACGACTGTTGAGTGCACAAAAGAGATAAAGTGAGCGTAGGGGCTGCGTGTTTGTTCTGCCCAAAGGAGAACGTTTGCTCTCTCTCTCATGTAGGACTGTATATATGTATATATGAAATTGTTTTTTAGTTTTCATGATTTGCACCAATCAAGTGGAAAGGGGTAGCCGTCGCGAAGTAATGATGACGAAAACTCTTTCGTTATTTTCTATTTCAATAAAAAACCACACTCATATCGTGCTCGTGGCCGTTTCGCTAGCTCCACATATACTAAATTTGGTATCACCTGTTGTTATATATGACGAAGGTAAACGACACATCCAAACATGATAATCATGACACGAAGTCATGTACGGCATTGCTTACCTCCATCTCGTAAATTTGTGCTGATCTTAAAGTGGCGTATCAACATTTCTCATTCGTGCTTCGCATATCATCAATTCCCACTGAACGTGCGACTGCATTTTTTTTCTTCGAAGGCGCGGCTTTTCAGTGTGATCGCGCGCGCACACGTGGACAAGTGGCGGCCTCCCGTGGTGAACTCTGCAATGAGCTTTTTTGCTCACGTACGATTTTTCGCTCACAACCAACGGGGTCGACGCCGACGGCGGAATTTCCGCCATGATATCTCAAACGCTATTGCGTTAAAGCGGCAGCAACGCTCCGCGTTCCGCTTAGCCCACGTATGCGGAGCGTAGTCCTCTCTCCGCCAACCCACTTACGGCCATTGCGGATGGCGTATGTGGATTCAAGTTCCCGCTACGCTAGCTGCTGAGTGAATTGTAAAAAGCCATACTAAACACTTTAATAATACGTGATCTCGTTAGAAAACATAGGCTCAGAACGGAGCACGCTAATTGTGTCTCTCTGCACAGTAACGTCAAGTGCAGTGCACTGTTTATTGTTGCCCCGCACGACGTGAATTACTGCTTCTTTTCAACACTACAAGTGACCATTTCTAACAAAACTTTCTACCATTGCAGGCTCAACAGTACTTCTTCAAGAAGATAATCAATGTTGTTAAGACCGTTGGCTCGGGTGCAGTGGACCTGGCAAAGGTGGTCGGTAAGACTGTCGAGGACACAATTAAAGCAGCCAAATCCTTCTACAGCTTCGAGGAAACGCCAACCACGAAGGCTGCCGACATACTCCAGAATCTCGCTGTTAAAGATCTCAGCTTGTATGCGCTTGAAGATGGCAAGACATACAACGACTTTCGCCAGCATTTTGCCGAGGAATTGAGCCGAGTAGCTGAGCCACTGATAAAGAAGGAGAGGCGCTCTGCTCCTGCCGGGGTCGCACACAACTAGACGAAATCGAAGCGAAGTTTGTTGAAGTTGTCGTTAAAGCATTCTGTGCGCAATACTGAAAAACATGGCACTCTTGATAGTGTCATTTGTTTTTTTATCTAATAAATTATTACTCTTGTGTGAGCATGGTTGTTTTTTTCTGTTTCTTGCTGTCTGTCATATGGCAAACGTTTTCTGTTTCTTCCATTCTGTTATATGGCAAAAGAGCTATCTTGATTTTCATTATTTATATCTAGAACATTGTTCAATATTTGAAATTTATCCAATAATACTACTCAGGAATAAGTTTAGGTAATTTTAAGTAAAAAAAAAAACACCAGGCCTACTGGGAACGCGCAGCACAGTCACAGCGAAATCTAGAAAAGTGGCCTTTCAGAGCCTTTACGAAGAAACACCATTTGGGTAACTGCAACAAGCACACCTGCTAGGTACCTGCTACACCTAAATAATCATAACGTATTTTTTGTATTATTCTTCGAAAAAGCGTCGTATTCGCTTCCCACTTTCTAAAAATCTATGCATTTTTTGCACTGGCTGACGACGATGAAGAATTATGCCTGAAGTGGGTATGTGCCACAATTAATAGGCAATCAAGAACAAGTCTTGTAATGGGTTGGAGCATTGGACGACGCACTAATTACGCCATTGGTATTTGTGACGCCTGGCTTTTCCTATAACGCTTTGGTATCCATAATACACTACGCGACTCTTTTCCCGACATCAATCCTACCTAAGGCCAGTTGAGAACGTTTTCTAAGCACCACCGTAACCAAGTGGTAAAAAAACTGGGCTGGCAAGCAGGGACCCGGGTTCGAATTCTATTGCATCCGTGGTGTTTTTCATTGACTACCTTTTTTTATTCCTTGCCATAGTGGTTTCGGCGGGGGACAACTACGGCACCGTACGTGACCTCGTGTTCTGATCTCATAATAGCTTTCGCTGTAAAATGAATGATACGTGGCTTCGCTATCGCAAATAGCAAACACGAAACGCTAGCGGAGTCCAAGCAAGTACGGTAATGTAGTGACATATCACACTTTGAATAACTTTTGCTGGGCTTCCCGCACCTTCATTGTTCAAGCGTCCACGTTCACGCCCCTCCAATGT